>CAVNYN010244237.1:0-13749 GCA_963692815.1 Nyctanthes arbor-tristis | reverse complement strand
AAAAAAAAAAAAAAAAAAGAAAAAGAAAAAGAAGCTACCGTAGCTATTGTTCAGTAGGACCAATAGCCTACTGACGTTCTTAACTAAAGTAATAATGAAAGAAGCACACCTTCTTGACATTGGTGGTATAATTGTTTACCTACATCCCACATAAGATCTAATTATTGAAAGGTACGGAACTAATACAGATTTAGAAAGTGCAATCGTGAACTATAAGTTACCCTGGCAATGTATATTATATCATAGTTTAGGCTAAATCACATGATAATGAATCACGCTATTCGTGTAGTTGGATCCAAAGATCATTTTCTCTTGGCTGCAGCCATTATTGTGTAATCAAGCAAAAGAACATGATAAATGATTAAAGGCACGGGTCAAAATGTCGGTGTATTCAAAATCTGGATGCAATTACTATGAACAAATAACTGTTTCCTCCTGAAACTGCTGGTATTCTGTGAGTTTATATGTCTGCTGTAGAACTCTAAAATCACATTTTATTATACTTACCGCAAACTTTGGCAGGCTTAGCTTCTTAATTTTTCAATAACTCCTTGGTCTCATTGTTTTTGAGTTCTCTGTAGGTTTTGAGTTCTTGTTTAGTAGGAAACTAAATGGAAACACTCAAAAAATGGAAGTATAGTCTGTAGAATGTGTTCATAAGAGGGAACATCCTAATGACTGCTGTGGAATATAATTGCACAGAATTTACTAACAATTTGCACCTTATATTTCCACATGGGAATCCTTAATGTCACTATCCATAGATGCTGTCTGATATAATTTTAGCTTGTTAAATATGAAATTAAGGGGAAGCATTACGGAGCAAGGTCACATTACTTTGTATTTTGTAGTTTATTACTAGAAGAAAACTAACGAGATATATATGTGTACTGCTAAAGACACGCACCTCTAAGTTTCCATTAGAATTCTCTAGAACGTGCTCTAGTGTTCAATGTGAGACAATTATCTGTTATTTGGCAGGTTTTCCCCTTGCTTATTGAGAAGTTCTCATTTGAGGAGCAGGCATCTTTGGTATGGCAATTTTTGTGCAGTATTCCTGTAAATATGATGGCAGAATTCCTTCCATGGCTCGCATTGTCAATTTCACCTGATGAGCGTCAGGATATGCGTAAATGCTTACAGAAAATAATCCCCCAAGAAAAGCTTCTTCAACAGGTTAGATACCTTAAGTGCAAACCAAAGCATGAAGGTGTAAACTGTTTACATTATTCTGATTTCTGACTCGTCTTCTCTGTAATGAAGATAATATTTACCTGGATGGATGGGGTAAAGATCAACAGCAAACGTAAACGTAATGATGTTGATTCCAAAAGTGGCATTGCTCCAGATACGTTGGTTAGGGGCTTCATTCTTCCCGCTGGGAATGAGCACTGTGCTTGTGAATCTTCCGGTACTGCTGAAAGAGAGAAGCTACAGTTAGATTGTAATGTTCTAACATTAGACCATCCTGTAGACGATATATTGCATTGGCATAAAGCTATTGAAAAGGAACTGAGTGACATTGCCGAAGCAGCTAGAAGTATAAAGTTAAATGGAGATTTTTCTGATCTATCTGCCTTTAATAGGAGGCTCCAATTTATTGCCGAAGTCTGCATCTTCCATAGGTATACTTCTTTATGAACTCTGAATACACTAGCTGTTTCAGAACGGAATATTTTGTAGTGCTGTTGCTAGCTTGCAGCCTTGCACCTGGCATTCTATGAGCAACTTTTGTGATGCCTGCTTCAAGTTCTACTTTACAGGAGAAGCAATGCTTCTCAAGAGCTCAAAATGCAAATGGGTGTACTCTTGTTACTAACTTCCCTATTAAAATGGAGAAAATGAAAATAATGTTCCCAACAGACATTGAGGTCAAAGCTTTTCCTTGTGATATGCTTCACTGGCCGTTATTACATTCCAAATTAATGTTTCACAGTAGCTTGTCCTGCTTATGGAACTCTTGTTTGTAACTGGTCTGAACTTCTATCACTTCCACTGCAGCATTGCTGAGGACAAAGTTATATTCCCAGCTGTGGATGCGGAAATGTCTTTTGTCCAAGAGCATGCGGAAGAAGAGAGTGAATTTGACAAGTTCAGATGCTTCATAGAAAGTATTGAAAGTGCGGGGGGTAATTCATCTGCTGAATTTTATTCTAGATTGTGCTCACAAGCTGATCATATAATGGAGACAATAAAGAAGCATTTCCGCAATGAGGAAATCCAGGTGAGAGATTTTGGTGATGATTTGTTTCTGTTAGGTTCACCCTTCCCAATGAAGTTATCTTCACAGTAGAGATGTCAATGCAAGCTCAAGATCCCGTAATTAGGAACTCTTCCCTTCTTGCAAAATCTAATGCTTGAATCTGAAAAACATTCATAATTTTTTCCTCATTGCATCAAAAGGAGAAAAGTAACAATTAAACATATTCCCCAATTAACCCTGGATTTTAGGTTCTTCCTCTTGCAAGGAAGCATTTCAGCCCCCAACGACAGCGAGAACTTCTCTATCAGAGCTTATGTGTGATGCCACTGAGATTAATTGAAAGTGTCTTACCGTGGTTGGTAGGATCACTAAGTGAAGTGGAAGCTAGGATATTTCTTTACAACGTGCATTTGGCAGGTTCTCTTTCTGCTTGACATTTTCTCGATTCTGTGACACTTTATTCTCATATACTATCACTGTGACTGTGATGTGCATGATTTTTTATTCTGTTGTCTAATGCAGCTTCAGCATCTGATAGTGCATTGGTTACTCTGTTCTCTGGTTGGGCTTGTAAAGGTTGTCCAAGGGGCATCTGTTTGTCTTCTAGTGCAATTGGGTGTTGTGCTGCAAGAGTGCTGACAGAACCCCGACAGAATTTCAATAGCTCTTGTCAGTTCTGTGCTTGTTCAAATACCTCTATTGAAAGTTCAAATTGCACACCAGCAGGTAATCTTGAAAAGAGAGTTGAGCCTGCAAACTTAGCTAGTCTAGGAGAAAGTAGTTCTTGCAGTTCTTCAGGGAGGGATGTCCAGAAAGGGTCTATCAGTAACCAGTCTTGCTGTGTTCCCGGTTTAGGAGTGAGTAGCAATAGTCTGGGAATGAGTTCCCTTGCCACGGCGAAATCAATACGTTCTTTATCTTTTGGTCCTGCTGCTCCTTCCCTTATCTCCAGTCTTTTCAACTGGGAGACAGAGATAAACTCCAGTGACAATGGGCTTACAGCCCGACCCATCGACAACATTTTCAAATTTCACAAAGCCATTCGAAAAGATTTAGAATTCCTGGATGCTGAGTCTGGTAAACTTAATGATTGTGATGAGACTTTCCTTAGACAGTTTAGTGGTAGATTTCGTCTTTTGTGGGGGTTATATAGAGCTCATAGTAATGCCGAGGATGATATTGTTTTCCCTGCCTTGGAATCAAAAGAAACCCTTCATAATGTTAGCCACTCTTACACATTAGACCACAAGCAGGAAGAGGAACTATTTGAGGATATCTCATCTGCATTAGCCGAGCTTTCTCAACTGTATGAAAATTTGAACGGCAGAAATGTGACTGCAGATTCAAGTGCATCTCTCTCCAGTTCTTCTAATCGCAATGATAGGTTTAGAAAATATAACGAGCTAGCCACAAAGATTCAGGGCATGTGCAAATCCATTAAAGTAACTCTAGATCATCACGTAATGCGGGAAGAAGTTGAACTTTGGCCATTATTTGACAGATACTTTTCTGTGGATGAGCAAGACAAACTTGTTGGCCGTATAATTGGTACAACAGGAGCAGAAGTCCTTCAGTCAATGCTACCATGGGTTACTTCAGCTCTTACTCAGGAGGAACAAAATAAAATGATGGACACGTGGAAACAAGCTACCAAAAATACAATGTTCAGCGAGTGGCTTAATGAATGGTGGGAAGGTACTCCAGCTGCGTCTTCACAGACATCCTCATCGGAAAATAGTATCTCCAAAGGTACTTGTAATGCTTACTCTATACTTCATTTTTACTATTCTAATTCTATGTTTTGGTAAGATGCGAATCATAGTGGGCATTTGTTTCCAATTATAAACTTGTAAGTTAATCTATTTATAGAACGATTTGTGTAAGATTTCTCAGGTCACATATTCAAGTTAACAAAATTTTAAGAATGACTGGTGGAGATATCATAGGTCTTACTGAATGTGTAGTTGAAATTTATTAAGTTGATAGATTGTATAATAAAATTTTGAATTTTGTGGGAAACAAACGCCCATTTAAAAACTCTGCTTGGGCATTGCTACTGAACTTCAGTTTTACAATGTCAGAATATGAGACCCACGAATCAATGGATCAGAATGACTATACTTTCAAGCCTGGGTGGAACGACATTTTCCGAATGAACCAAAATGAACTTGAGTCGGAGATAAGAAAGGTTTCTCGTGATTCAACACTTGATCCAAGAAGAAAAGCCTATCTTATTCAAAATCTGATGACCAGGTTCCATTTTTTCCATTCTTGATCTTTTAGATCCACACATAACATTGAAGTCCCACATTTCACTTACTTTGGTTGGTGCATCTTTTATCTAGTCGTTGGATAGCTTCTCAGCAGAAGCATTCACAATCAAGAACCAGTGACACTAAAGATGGTGATGATCTACTTGGATGTTCCCCATCATTTTGTGATCCAGAGAAAAAAGTCTTTGGATGTGAGCATTACAAAAGAAACTGCAAGCTCCGTGCTTCTTGCTGTGGCAAGCTATTTGCATGCAGATTCTGCCATGATGAAGTTAGTGACCATTCTATGGACAGGTGACATTTTAGCAGCTGATTTTATCAAATGGAAATAATAAAATAAAAGCTTTTATTTGATAATCTATTATTTATTTGCAGGAAGGCAACATCTGAAATGATGTGTATGAATTGCCTAAAAATTCAACCAGTTGGTCCTGTTTGCACAACACCATCTTGTAATGGGTTTCGGATGGCAAAATACTACTGCAATAGTTGTAAATTTTTTGATGATGAAAGGTCAGGTTCCATTGAATCTTTAACTGTTTGTAGTGCCTTATGACCCCACTAGGTGTGTGTTTTTATATTTGAAATTGAAAATCATTAGGTGATGTTGCTTTTGAGAATCAAAGGCGTTGAATTAAAGCAAAGAGTTAAGTTTTCTTCTAGTTAATCATGATTGTAAAATGGCTGTATGTTGATCCAGCTCTCTGCCATCATTTTAGCTGCATTCACCAATGCACTTCATGGAAAGAATACACGCATCTTTCACATGTTTAGATTATTAAAAAAATGCTTGTTGTAAGCTTATTTGTCTAGACTACTGCAAAATGATGACTATTTTACTACATTTTGATTGTCATTACAATATCTCTTTGTTAATGAAGTTTATATTTGGGATGCCCGGGAAATCTTCCTTTGAATTCCTGGCAAACCTTTCTGTGGGGGTTTGCAGTGTTGATCTAGGAATCCCATTAAATTTAACACTCATGATCTCAGGTCCAAACCAGTGGTGTTTTTAATGCATATTATGTACATAAATATGCACACAGACGTACATGCATTTTGTGTAATTCTATTATATCACAGAGTAGATATCAGCACCGGAGGTTGTGATTTGACTTCATTTATTCTTCAGGGAAGTTTATCATTGCCCATTTTGCAATCTATGCCGTGTTGGTAAGGGACTTGGTACAGATTTTTTCCATTGCATGACATGCAATTGTTGCTTGGGAATGAAATTGGCGGAGCACAAGTGCAGGGAGAAAGGCCTTGAAACGAATTGCCCCATATGCTGCGATTTTCTGTTCACATCAAGTACAGCTGTAAGGGCTCTTCGATGTGGCCATTATATGCATTCTGCTTGCTTCCAGGTGCGTTCTGCTGGATGTTTCAGGCTATGAGTGAGCACTATATAATATGGTGTTGGCATTTACCTGTTTCTTCCACTTTTCTAGGCATATGCTTGCACACACTACATCTGTCCTATTTGCAGCAAGTCTATGGGAGATATGTCTGTAAGTATACACTCTCTCGTTGACTATTTTCGTTTAACTTTATTTTAGCTGATTGTTGTTGAAACTGAAGTGGGAGTAAAATGGTCTTGCTTACTTTTATGCCTTTGTATTTCTTCTTAAGGTGATAATAGTCGCTACTAAAAGGAAGTCTTGTCCATGTCTCAATTGTATCTTGGATTCCATGACATGGTTCTAATAAATACACGTCATGTCCTTTTTTTTTTTTATATATTCTTTAAATTTCTCACACGCTAAGGAAACATAGTGGCATTACTTTCATAAGAATATCGAGGGCCATATGCTGTGTTCTATGTTTAAAAGCTATAGTCATAAAGATAAAAATCTACAAGAGCACATTTAATGTTGGGTGGAAAAACCCAAGCCCAACAAAATCAATCAGTGTATGGGGGAATGGGGGAAAAAGCTATTTTGCTGGGGGAATATATAGCTCCTCTTTTGCCTTTTCCCCCTCACTTTCTCCTTCAAAAATATATGTAATAAATAATTGAAAAGAATATTTTGTAAATAATTGAATATCAATTGTATGATGAAGGAAAAGACCATGGCAATATAATTTGTAAAAAATTTAAAAAAAAAAAAATTCCTCTAACACTGTAATCAACGCCCTATACATTATTTGAGAATAGCTTAGCCTTTTTCCTCTTGACATTTTCCCCCAACATTAATCTTGCTCGAAATTTTAAATCTCAAATAACATAAATTGAGGTATGTGGACGTGTCCAAATATTCTAAAAATCACATCATTTTATTCGCGACATTTCTATGTTAATGCCTCTGCCAAATAGCTCAGAATCTTATATAGGATGATGAACAACTTTCTTTTCTTTTCTTTTCGTATCTTTCAATTTGGGTCTTTGGGAGTGACTGGTGGACACAAATACAAAGGGGTTACCTGAATGAACTAGTGGCACCGTTTTTTGTTTACTGTCTCTTTTGGGTATCACGTCATGAGTAATAAACACGTGCATTGCACGCCTTATGTAAAAAGTGAATCATATGTGGGCATATTTAAAGAAATAATGTTGTTTTAAACTTTGTTGGGATAACTGAAAAATGTAAAGAGAAGAATGTTTTTGTTGTTATTATTATTATGATGTAAAAAGTTACATTCCTTTTTAGGTACAAGTGATTTTTTTTTTTTTTTTATTTTGGGGGGGTTGGGGGGGGGGTGGGGTGGCATGTTAGAATTTGTCTTCAAATTCTATTGCTTCTTTGGATTAACATTCTGTTCACGTCTCTACATGCTGATTTATCAATCAAATGGCTAATAAATGTGCATTCATAAAATTTATTGGGAAAAAATAGGCTGGTTTACTGTTTTCTTCTGGTTTCCATTTTATGTTTTTGTTTTAACGGAGCAATGCGGGCTAGGGCGGTTTTTCCTAAATTGCTAATTGATATATCAATTAAGATGAAGATGTATCTTCCTTCATCTGTTTCAGGTCTATTTTGGCATGCTTGATGCTTTAATGGCTTCCGAGGTGCTTCCAGAAGAATATAGGAACCGCTGTCAAGTAAGGATCAATTGTAACTTGCCAAGTTTTCTTTCTGCTGGTCAAGCCAGTAGTTAAGGAACTTAACATTTGATGTCCAACTTAACATTTGATGTCCAGGATATATTATGCAATGATTGTGACAAGAAAGGAATTGCACCATTTCATTGGCTGTATCACAAGTGTGGGTTTTGTGGGTCTTACAATACCCGAGTGATCAAGGTCGATAGAGATCCTAATTGTTCAACATAGCTAAGTATCAACAGGAATTGCGTTCCTCTGATATCACTGATGGTTGTTTGGTTGCGGGGACCAAACACAGGACCAGCAAGGAAGAAGTCAAAATTTCCCCCTTTATATATATTGGAAATGTATAACTACTAGGTGGTAGAAATGCTTGACCTTTATCCACTTCGACAAAACCCAAAAATTTTGTCCATCATTATATATGAAATAGGATAGAATTGATCTTCTAAGTGCACCATTCTCCATTCAAACTACTGAAATTGTTATTATTCAGATTAGATAGACAGAGGTGATGTCACTGGAAAATCACATAGGAGAAATCTGCGGTTCGGTCCTAGGTACTTGTTGAACAGAAACAGAAGTCCTCGATTTTATTATTATTCATTTTTCTCCTGTAAATAAGTACAGATAATTGTCTCTCTCTCTCTCTCTCTCTCTCTCTCTCTCTCTCTCTATTTTTAATTTTTTTCTATTTTTTAATAAAAGATTAGATACAATAGTTTCTCTGAAATATAATTTTCATCCATTTTATCAGAAGAGAGTTGTTTGTGGAATGATTTGCTTTATGGTAGTAAATTGTGCTCTTCCGACTTGCATAAAACTAAGAATGAGTAGTGTTTTTTATTTTTTCAAGAGATGAAAAAGACAATTTGGGAACTTGCCGCGACTCAGGACTCAGGAGATGGTGAAAAAATATTTGTTTCATGGCTATGTATGATGTGATGAGTCATCACACAGATGAAGCTGATGGTTGGCTGGTTTTTTTTTTTTTTAAGTACGTTGAGGCTCATCGACCGGACATTTGTTACAAGTTGTCTACATTATCACAATCACAAATTCACTCTGAGGTAACCGGAACTGATTTGAAAAAAATTCAAATTTTCATGTTTTTGTGGGAGAAAAGGAAAAAAAGAGAAAAAGATAAATAATAACAACAATAAATAAGTAAACAAAATATCAAAATTGTAAAAAAAAAAAAAAATTTATTTCAAAAAGAAAAATTGTAAAAAAAAAAAAACCAAACCGTTTTCAGTTTTAAGTTAAGACCAATAGCAAAGCGAGACAATTGTTCAGTTGTATTGGGATATAAGTCATGAGGCCTTGTTCTAAGAACCTCACTAGGATGGTTCTTTAGACAAGTTAGCATTTCATATCTCACAATATCTTGCGTTTTATAACACATTAACTGAGTTTCTATAAAAAATTAAATGGAAATTTGAAACTGTTCAAATTTTTAGATTCATATATAAGACTAAAGAGAATCAACACAGAGAACTTTGGTTCATTTACTAACCGAAATCGAATATTAATCACCACTCCTAATAATCCTATAATTGCAAGATAGGAGGCTGGGTACGTAATAGCTATACTAGGTACTCGGCCAAGTTTTTTTGGTATTTTAAAAGTATCATACTCTACCATATTGAAAAAATTAAAAACCAACATGCGAATTCATCGAACCAAATTCATTGTTATATATACATATATGTGTATATATATCTATTTATTTATATATTGGCCTTTTAACACACATATGGTAATGTGCCTGGGCAAACACTAATTACAATTTTTACAAAATTAAAAGACGGACATATGAAAAAATTTTAAGAGAACGCATTCAAGGAAACAAAGTTTAGAATTATGCCTAACTTCGTTAACGAATTCAGAATATACAAAATTTGAAGGGAACGCAAAAGTAGTAAGTTGCAAACCTACCTTATTTCACTTCCACAGAAATATAATTGTCCCAAATTTTTAGCATAATCATCAGAAATGGTTAAACCACACAACGCCAAGATTAAAACGGAAAAGAAGAACCACTTCAAACAATGTCGAAGAGTAGAAAAACAAAACTCAAATTTTTGAGTCCAAATTATGGATCTACAGTACAACAAGGTTTCAAAAATAAGTAGGAAAAACTAAAAAGAAGTACCATGACCAAAAAAAGTGTCATCTTCTAAATATATAATTTGTTAGTTCAAAAACAAACAAAGAGATAATTAACCATCAGTGAAAAATAAAATAACAAAACAAGAACTTTGAGTTTTAAGTATCTGTCTAACAAAAAGCCAATTAATTAAACCTCATTCTGTAAGAACTCCCTGAAAAAAAAAAGAAAAAATTAAAAGCAATACACAAAAATAATCGATCATAAAACTTATGAAAAACCCATCAGCAAAGAACAACCTACGAAGTAGTTCAACAAATGGGTCTAATCCGGAAAGAAAACCACACAAAATGAAGACTGACCAGGGCATTTGATACAGTTGCATGAGGCGAATAATTAGAGAACCCAGGCAGCTTGTACTGTACTGAGGAAGAATCGCCAGCTCCCGCCTATTGTCTATGATGGATATCAGATTACAGATGCCGAACAAGGAAAGAGACTAGCAAATCAATTAATTTGATTTTGACTCTTTGCCATTTATAATATATATATATATATATATATATATATGGATATATATATATAAGCCCTTTAACAAAAATATGGTAATGTGCCTGCATGTCGTACAGTTACATAACTCATATGGGTGCCACGAATTTATTTGCATCAACACCACAGATTTACAACGTTGCCTAGGTGCTACAATCTGCAACATCATAATTCATAATAATATGAAAAGTGAAAATGATACATTAAGAAATCTCCACAAGAGAGAATGGAGATGCAAAATTTTCCAAGCATCTCAATAATATATGCTTACATTTTCACAATCATCATTTCGTTCTTCCTCATTCTGAAAACATAAATAAACCCAAATTACAAGATTTCTGTCTGCCAAAACTTGTGGCTATCAAACAAAAGAACGCAATCAATAACGTCATAAGAGGGGAAAAACACTTTAAAGATCATAATAGAAAACCACAATTTAGAAAGAAGCACCGACGCCACACACACACACACACACACATAACCCTAGGCGTAGAGTTCTTTTTTTTTTTTTTTTCTCTCCCTAAACAAACCATATAGTGGTGCTTTAATTTTATTATTCATAACCCTAGGCGTAGAGCTACGCGATGAAGAAATGCACCATATGTTAAAAATTACAAAAATTTTAGGGAGATATGAATATGTCACGTGATTTAATAATCTGTTTATGCCTAATAAGAAGCTAATTTCTAATGAACTAGATAGGGTTGCGTGTAAAGAGTTTGATTGACAATAGAAAAGCTGTTAATAAGAATATCAATTTTTTATATTACATTCTCACGTTTCTTTAGAATCACCCTTACAATTAAGGATTAAGAATCCTGCCCAACTAATCCGCAGGTCATAAGTTTTGAGTTGGATTTTTACCAATAATAACTTGGCAGTTTCATGAGTTAATAAATAAGGAATTAAATAATCATGCAATGAGCTGTTTAATTTCATGGATAGTAAATTTTCATAATCATGTAACGAGCTACATATAGTTTTATGGATGGTAAAATTTCAAACTTAACTGAAAGGGCATGTGTGGAATAATGAAATATAAACAAGGGTATTATGGTCCAAAGATATTTCTCCAACGCATTTGCTTTTATATATAGTAAATCATTTATTTCTAGAGCCTCATTTTAGCGTCATATATATGGCATCCTATGGGACGTCACATGGGAAATCATAACCATGTAGTGTGTCTCGATGCATACCACATGACTATATGGTATCATAGTGTATCATACGTATGGTCTAGGTCAATTTTATTTATTTCTCTATTTGCTTTGCATTTCAATAAGATATTAATAGAGAGTAAATAGATTAGTTCAAAAAAATATAGAAAGTAAATAGAAGTTACAAATATTATCAACAATCCATTGGTTTTGTACATACATTGTGTAGAAAATTTGTGAGACATTCAAAAATTTTCATTCCAAGGAATATGTGGTTAAAGACATTTAAGCAAATATATGGGTGTGCACAAATTATGTACATAAGCTATATACAAATAAAGCTATATTACACTATTAAAGCAGCTGAGTTAGCGGGCCCCACTGCGTTTTTTCCTCCCAAAACTTCATAGTTGTACTTGGTATTTTCCTCTTTTTTTCTCTTTTTTTTTTCCTCTGCTTTATTTCCATGGTTTATTGTTATCCGTTTCCATGTATTGTTGGTTCCAATACGCTAGTAGGCAATGTGAATCGGTTTGTGACTCTTCCTATACGGTGTCTTCTTGACCATTCAGGTTTTGTGTTTTTTCATAAACGAAAGCATGCATGTATACAATTGTGTCAAGCGTCGGAATTAATTCCGTCCGTTCGGTTTCCTGGGATATATACATATATATATATATATATATTTATATAGATACGAAGGGTTTACAAAGAGTTTCAATCATACAATCAATCATCAATCATACAATCGCAGTACTTGTGTTCAGATTAAGTTTCAAAGTTACAAAATCACACAGAACTGAGCAAGGGATTAATGGCTACCCCATTATCCACCGTATGTAAGCCTGCTACAAGTATGTTGATAACAAGCGAGTTGACTAGCGACTCAAATTAAGCTGCATTCGAAAGTGGGAGGTACCGGAGTCAGAGCGCGCCGATCATTCGTTGGAGTTTATATTCATGGACAAAGTGGTTAGTTCTTTGCAATATGCATGTATTGTGGCTTTGCTTTTCTTTTTCAGTCCCTTAATATACTTATTTTGTGCTGAACTATGGGGATAGGATACACTGTACTGCTCTAGGAGGCGATATTGAAAAATATGACCGGTTGATTGATGAGATTCAGTTTCCTGCATGAAAGTGATATCTATTGAAGAAAACAAAGGGGTTTACAGGGTTATTGGCCACCCCTATCGTCTATTTTTTTCTGTGAGATAACTTATGTAGGGCGTTGATTGATGAGCTTCAGTTTTACTGCATAAAAGTGATATCTATTGAAGAAAACAAAGGGGTTTACAGGGTTACTGGCCACCCCTATCGTCTATTTTTTTCTGTGAGAGAACTCATGTAGGGCGAATGATGGACAGTCGATTTGCAGAGAACACCTATATTTTCAAGCCGTAGACTGAAATCAGGACTACCACTCACACTGAGGACATGCCTTTGTTTGGTGAGGAATTTTTGGCCTTTTTAACATGTTTTATATCCTATTCATATTATTACTCGCTGTCCCTAAATTTTTCTTTTTCTTTTTTTTTTGGTTGCAGATGTGATTGGTCGTGTGGTCAGTGATGGCAACGAAAAGATACGATTGCGAACTAGAAGGAATAATAAAGCACAACTTGATTTCTATCTTGAAGACTTTCAGTATGAGCACTATCTACCCTACTCTATTGTAGTTTATTTGATACATACTTTGATGATGAATTAAATCATATGATCACTAATGGATGTTTTCCCATTTCAGAAAGTGTCAAACCCCGTGTAATCTATGGGATGAATATGCAAGAATAATATTTCGTCACCACGAAAGTGCAGGAAGGCAACCAGTAATTTTACTATTGCAGACATGCCATGCAAATGAATATGCATGTGTGGTTGGTGTTTCTAATACCTATGATGCTACTAGGATCATAGTTAACTGCATGAACAATATCACTGTCATGGAAATAGAGGATTTCAAATCAACGTCAGTTCGTGCACTTGCTTAATAGTGATATACAGGAATCGATGATAATATAGGTTTTGAAGCATATACTATTGAGTTGTATATTGTAGACTTATCTGTCAAGCTATTATTCAGTCTTGCACTTACGGGCCAAGAGTTCACTTACCAAGTGAGTCAGATCAGTCAGGCTTCTAACAACACATTTCAGAGCCTGCATCAGGAAATTGAAGGAGGTTATTATGATGTTGTAACAATAGATGATGTTGATAGAATTAATACGATAATATATCATTTGAAACTATTTATTGTTTGGTCATTTGATTTACTTTTCCAGTTATAAGGCTATTTTTTGCTTGAATTTTTTTTTTTTTTAGGGCAAAAGAAAAACGAAGTCTATATGGCTGCAACTGTTTCTGGAGTGAAGGTCGAAGATGGTTTTTTTTTTTTTTTTTTTTTT
>CAVNYN010244231.1:0-10681 GCA_963692815.1 Nyctanthes arbor-tristis | reverse complement strand
TTAATAAATGATTTTCAACTGACAGCAACATCACAAAACGTAGATTTTGTTGGCTTATTTGAAGAACAGGCTTATACATGTTAATGAACGAATTTCTTATGATACAAGGCACTAATAAGAATACATGAATTATTGAAAATCCTTGATCTAACCATACCATTGGTGAAACGATACAGAAAATTGAAGTTGTTGCTGTGGATGCGAGCTTGTCAGTTGAAAAACTAAAGACCACAAGGGTACATCAATATAACTTTTAGGCACTCCAATACTTATTTCTTAATCGTCAACACTCAATAACTGATAATGTGACACGCCCCACTTCCTGCATCTCTAACTTATTAGAAGTGTGACGTGCACCGACGATAAATTCCAACTAGAAGTCAGAATTTACCGTCAAGGCTCGTGCATATACTAGTAATCCTAGAAAAATTTCGACAGCATTTCCCTTATTTTATTAACAAAATCAACTTGTATCAATTCCAAATGCCAACACACCAACATCCCACAAACTAGTAATTTCTCATTATCAGACGTGTGCTCTTCCGATCTAGAAATAAAGAAATATACTGATCTGAATATAATTCACATGAAAACAACCCATATATGCTAGTAAATCATCCGTATTGAAGCCTATAATTCATAATAATAACAAACCGTAACAACTTCTATGTGGTGGCTCTAATTCTTGAAATAGCAGGCTCAACTCTTATGCGTTGCCCAAACTCCAATTACTATCTGAAAAGAAAATCATTTAAGAAAACATATGAGCTAACTAGTCTAGTGAGTGGGGTTTTATAAATAAACATGCTTTGGAAAATCAAAATTTAATTTTAGCAACATCTTGAATAAAATGTTCAAGCCCATTTGGGAATTTCATAACCTTAATATAAATCCAACATAACATTGACATTGATATAATCATTATATGTTATAAAAATCATGAACATCATTTCTTTAAATCATCATTCTAAAATCTACTAGAAAACATTGTTAACGTCATTCATATAATGATCATCATAAAATTCATTAGAAAACATAATAAAAATCATTTCATTTCAAGGTCATCATAGAATTTTCTCCAAAAAGTATCCAACATCTCATGATCATAACATCAAGTCATATGCGTGTCGACATCAGCTTGGGCCATAGGTACCTTATGACCCCTTCACCCTAAGTGGCACAACAACCAGCTTGAGCCATAACTAGCACATAAGCCCCTTCTCCTAGCTGGCATATCATTTAATCAGCTTGAGCCATAAACCCCTTCGCCCGTAGGCGGATATTATTTGGTCAGCTTGAACCATATAGGCCCCTCCGCCTGTAGGCGGCATGTTCATAAACATTGGATACATCTTGGGAAACTTTTAAATCATGCATCATTTAAACTTCAAGTAAATCTTATCTTTGAAAGTCTTTAAACATTATATTCATCAATCTCATAAACTTTTCAATTGAAAGAATAAGTTTTAAAGATGTCCATAAAGGCATTCTTAAAACATCACATTCTCAATGTCATAAACTTTTTAAATGAAAGAAGAACTTTCAAAGAATCCATAAAAGCATTTTCTCATAACCTTCACAATATCATATATAATCAAAACATAATAAATTTCATTTCCAAAAGAGTAGAGAAATTCCATTCACCGGCTAGGTAGTAATGTAGCTCCTTTCTCATTTCATTTCCTTTTTAGTCTTTGCCATTACCTGTGATTATATAAAAGTCTACGTAATATTTAATTCCTTTATATTCCTCAATTTACACATATAACTAAATTCTTTCACTTATCCTTGCTTCATCCTATTTACCTTTTTTTATAGCTTATTTACTAGTTAAAGATTTTCTAGTTTAAGTAATTATCTTTCATCATTATATACTAAATTAGAAAGCTCAATAATTACTCATCATTTCTACACTTAGCTCTTCTGTCAAACATGTGTATCCATTATTTAATCAAGGCTTTATGCAACTCTATAAACAAGAATCATTAAGTTTTTCCCCTGTTTGGGCATTGCCCATTTAAAACCATTTTAAAATCAAAAACGATGTCGTATGTTTATGAAATTCTCCTAGAAGATAGGAAATTCATATATGAAATTGGGCTCAAGAAAAATATGTTAGCCATATCAAAATATTCCTTCACTTCTTAGAAATCTGTTTTCGGGTCAGCTTTGACCACTCTCACAAAACATATCATAAAAACTCCTACCGACCTCCAAATGACGTCATTCAAATTTTGAATGACAGATGACTCATAGAAGATCATTTTTCAACTTGTGTCTTGCTAAAATTCCACTTATACTATCAGTTATGGCCTCCTAAATTGAGAAGGGCAGAAACTTCATGTACAATATATTCCAATTTTTCATGTCAAAGCATAATTCTAATTAATTCTATAAAATTCCTTAACCTTTGGAGAAAACTAAACCTTAAAATTTATATGAAATCAAGGCTTGAAAGGGAGTAATACTTACATATATTGATAACTTCTTACTTAGCTTCTTCAATTAATCCAATTTCCATCTTCAACTTTTCCCAAGAATTCCCTCTTCTTGCTTGAGTATTCACGTCCAACTCCCTCCATCTCTCGGCTCCTTCTCGATCCTTCCAGTGTGTATGTTTGTGCTTTTACTCCAAAATACAAGATTTTATGCTTAAATATGAAAATTTGCACTTAAGATCCCTCAACTTTTATAAGTAATTTAAGTTAGTCCTTAACAAAAACTTATTTACTCAAAAGTCCTTCAATCTTTAATTTCTCCTCTTAAGCCCTTTGATTACTTAGATTTTGACACAAATAATTAAATTCTAACATTGACTTAACTATTCAACCTTTGACTTTTAGTCCATAAAATTTGAGATGTCACATAATGAATTTCAGATGAGATTGCGTTCAACAAACAAGATGGTTCAGTGTTATAACACTTCCAGCTTGCAGCATAAGTAAGTCATATTTTATTCTTTGAATAGTGCAGAAAATCATGTTTCTTTCTCTTCTGTAATGCAAGATGATAATTTAATGATTTTCAAAATTTGCAAATATTAGGTAAATCAAGTGATGCTTGAGCAATGTGCCGTGAAGTATCATAATCTGCTAGGGCTTTAATCATCCGAACTTGCTGAAATGTGAGATCCCAAGATGTAAACATCAATAGCATGTGAATTCAAGAATTAATTAAGCAAATTTTAGACAAGGAACAAAGCAATAAGACCTTTAGTTTTTATGTACTTTATCGTATTTCAAAGGGGTTCAACTTACTTATAGTCACAATGCTCTATACAGAAGGTTTTTATTAGCTTCAATAATTTTTGCTTTCGACTTTTAAATGATTCCAATGAACCTGTCAAATCAGAAGATGATGATGATTATAGAATTGAGGTTTCAATCAGGGGAAAATGCATTTGAGGACCAATTTTACTAGAACGTTGAAATTGTTAAAGCTTCTCATATTTTTATTTTGTTGCATATATGTGTCCAGTGATATTTACATCAAAGATGACAATTATATGGTTAGGCTACTAGAGAAGGCTGAGGAAAGATGAACCAAGAGAATTTTCAGCAGTTGATCAATGCAATAGATTTCTGCCAGAGGAGAGGGGTTTACCACAGGGATCTGAATTCTGAAGGTGATTATTTTATTTTTGTTTTACATGATTTTTCAAGGACATTTTAGATATAGTGATTAAATTTTCTTTTTCTTTATACCTTGTTCTCACAATATTTAATCAAATAACTATTACTAGATGCCAGTGGTGTTCTCAAAATTTTCTATTTTGGATTGAGTGCATTACCTCAACAAGTTCGAGTTAGTAGGATAATTCTTTCATATTCTTAGATATAATAATTGAAGATGTGTTAGATGACTCAAGGCAGCTTTTTAATTTGGTTTTTTAGGAAAATGGATTGCTTCATGCAATTCGTGGACCACCAAATTATGTAGCTCTTGAGGTATAACTAGCTCTCAAAGAAACTTCCTGCAATATCTATTTTTCTAATGGCTTTTCTTGTTCTTATTCCTCTATGTTTTTCTATAACCTAGATAATTGATGGTAAGGATTGTGATGGAGTTGAGAGAGATTGGTGGTGAGGTGGTGTTATTATTTTCATCTTTATGCCTGGTTATCTGCCTTTTAAAGAGGCCAACCTTGCAGCGTTATACAAAAAAGTGACATAAAGCCTTCTGTCACCCCGTTTTTCCATAAGCTTTAAATATCAGCACTCTAACTATATGGAGGAACACATTAAGGATGAATGCTTGTGAGTTTGATAGTTTTATCCTTCTTGTTAATATACAACCGGTGAACAAATTGGTGAACTAATACAGAAGTCTATCATTACTCAATGAATCATATGCATAGAATTTTGTTGAATAGCATGTCGAACAAACTTTTGTTTCTGGACATAGCTCCACACCTTGTTTGTCTATTCTTTGTAAACTAAGCTTAAAGAATCTGACCCAGCATGCATTATAGGGAAATTTTACTAATGTTTTCATTCCGTTTAGGAAAATTCTTGTTGGACAAAAAAGAGACAAAATGTTTGACAAAACTGACAAGTGTTGTGTGTAATTAGTGTTGATGTAAAAGTGATGTGATGTGTTAAAAAACAGGATTGTGCCATGTGTTAGTTTTGTTAAACTTTTTGTATTTGTTTATGTTCAAATAGCACAACCCGTTTAAGACTTCTGTTTATCTCGAATTTTTTAGCAATCCATTGTAGTGTGCTCTAATTAATAGATAGATGCCCTCTGGTAGTTTTTTGAAGCTTTATATGCAACTGTAATGAATGACATATCTTAGTTTCAATATGAAACTTGTTGAATCTTGCATAATATGGAAGTGCTGCGAAAGATGAGGATGCACACTGGGATAACTTCTGAACTAGCAATTCGAACAGAGTCTTACCAGTCCAAAAATGGCTACCTATTTACATCGCAAGTAATCATTGCATTGTTTGGTACAATAAATAATAAGTGGGTATTGGCAAAGAAACTGGTCATGTTTTCATCAACATTCTGCTTAGCTTTGCTAGATATATTTCATCATCATTAACTACTGTAACTTCTTATATCATTGTGCAATATTATCTCTATCATAGTTTTGAAATCCTCAAAAGAGGCTTCATAATGTTTCATTTGTAATTTCTTTAGTTCATGATATACGAGGATGGTG
Source organism: Nyctanthes arbor-tristis (assembly GCA_963692815.1). Lineage (NCBI taxonomy): Eukaryota > Viridiplantae > Streptophyta > Magnoliopsida > Lamiales > Oleaceae > Nyctanthes > Nyctanthes arbor-tristis. The sequence goes on along the minus strand of CAVNYN010244231.1, from coordinate 5,511 downwards.
CTTGTAGAATTGAAGTTCAAATCTCAAACGTTGCATTTGAAAATCAATTAATCGGAATGTTGAAATTGTTAAGAGTAGTTTACATCATTTTTTTTTCTTAAAAGTAAGGTCAACTTATAATTTTTTTTTTTTTTTTGAAGAAGAAGATCAACTTATATTTTAAAATGAAGTTTGCTTCTGAAACTCCTTTTATAATATATTTTATTTGACAAGTCAAATTCGCAATTTCTAAATACTTAAGAATATGACGTGAAGTTAACAATATGTGCAATGTACGCGCCGGCTCTAGTAGTATACAGTATATATATTATAGCAATAGAAATAAATTTGGCTAATGAACCCTTATAGTTTCTAATTTGTCGATTTCAATCTTAATGTATCACCGTTCTTTGTTTAAAAAAAAAAAAAAACCTATTTTTCAAATTTGTCATTTTTTATTGTTAAAATGGCTTTTTTACTTTTATTTTTTTAAAATAAAATTCTTTTTAAATGTATTTTACTCTTAATTTTAAGTAAAAAATAAAGACAAAAATTTATATTTTTATATACTCTCCACCACTACAAAAATGAATAGGACCTCTCCAATTTTCTAGTTAATTAAAATGTCTTTTGGAATCAGACCAATAGAGATAGTTCAAGTGGTAAAGAACACTCGTTATGAGAGGAGAATGTCCTGGTTTTGGGTTTATACTCCCTTCTCTGAAGTTCTTTCAATTATATAAGAAAAAAATGTCTTTATATTTTGATTGAGATTAAGGTATAGAAGTCATTTCAATAGCAAAGTTGACAACTTTTTATGGTAAAGTCCTTTTTATAATGAATATTGATACATTAAGGTTAAAAATGTGAAATTAGAAATCATATATTCTATTTTCACACTGACACTAAATGATAGGGTTTATATGCACAAACTTCCCAAATAAATTTACAATATGAATAAATCCCCCGGAGAATCGTCCCTAAGTCGAAATTGAATATGACTAGTTACCTATTTTCTTTACTTTTTAAATGCATATTTCTTCATTATTTAGTATTTACTAGAGTTTCACCCGCGCGTTGCACGGTTAGACATCTTATCAAAGTATCTACGTAAATATCAATATTGAGTTTTAATAAATTATGATAAATAATAAGTAAAAATAAATTTTCGTTTCTATTGGCATCATCTTACAATAAATATAATATACAGTAAATTGAAAGCAATTAACCCAATCTAGTTTTTCACCCGTGTGATGCATGGGAAGAATAATTTAACTTATTATAAAAATTTGAGAAATTAGATTCTCACATGTGCTAAAAAAATTAGAAACTTGATATCGTATAAGGAGAAAACTACATAGAGGAATAGTTATTTTCTTTTTAATTTTATTTTTTTAAATTCTTAATTATTAATAGTTATTTTTTTCAAGTATAGTTATATTTTATTTTAATTTTTGTTGTATGATATAAGTATTCAATTCATAAAAAACATCAATTATATTAACTTTATTTGTGTGCTCAAGACCCATGTGATATGATAATATCATAGTCAATTCTCAAAACCTTTGAATAAATCTGCTCTTGATTGTTGTTTTCACATTGAAATGAAAGGAATATTTAAAAATATAAAGATAAGATAACTTAAACATAGAATTATAAAAATAAGATAGAATTATGAAGATGAGATAATTCAAAAATTAAAAACCAAAAAGTAGAAGGGATAAACATTAAAGTTACCGCATTGGTTACCACAAACCAATCAAAATGACCAAAAAGCCCCCACTTGAAGCATTTTAGGCGGGAAAATTGTGGTCAAACTGTACCACAACACCTCTCATTTTATTAATATATAGATTGTGTTTCAAAATGTGCTATATAGTAATTAGATTCGAACAAGATGCTCGAAATTATACTCATTCCTCCCATATCTCCCTATTATTTAAAAAAAAATGATTTCTACTTTTCGTGATTTTACTTTTATTATACCTTCGTTTTTTTTCCCTTCCGCAAATTTCGACACCCATTTTTTTCAAAATAAAGAAATAAAAATTTGAAACCCATCCTATATTTATGTTCAATTTATCCCGTTTTAGAAGGGCTAATTTGTCAACTCATAATTATAACTAAATAAAAAATGGCTAATTATATTTACACGTCACATGTCTGTATGATACTATATATATGATTTTATATCATTTTCAACTCACGAGGGGTCCAAATTCATTTTAATTGTAATAAGGGAATTTGGATATTTTTGTTATAATTTTCATTTACATGTGTTCAAATAGATTAATTCTTTATTTGCGTTAAAATGATAACTTTTGAGGTGTCTATAAATTCAGTGGTACAAATAGCATACCTCGTGTTCAAAAGCCTTTCGAAAAGAGAAACGTTATATTCCTAGTTGTATATATTTTATACACAAATTTAGTACATAGTCTTTTTATATTTATTTAAATTTAAATGTCCTGTGTCCCATTCCCTTTGAAAGGATAAATTTTGGGGTGCCTATAAATTCATGAGAATGCGTACAAATGTTATACATCATAGATATACAACTTTTCAGGTTTTGTTTCATTTCGTATGACATGCATTGATAGACGCCACATAAGGTGAAAGTTTTATATTACAAAACCGCGGAGAAGTTTCTAAGTATTTTTGTGCAACAGTAACTTCTAAGTTACAATCTCGTCACCCCCAATGTTGAACTAGAAATAATAATACTAGTAATCTTTTTTTTTAATATATAAACCGGGTAGTGGAAGGGCGGGAAATTAGAGATGGGTAGATGTTGTTCGAACTTCGAACTTGAGATCTCATGCTAGGAGTTGGAGCATTCAACAACGATACCGTAAAATTGAAATGGAGGAAAAAGAATAAAAAGAGAGGAGGAGAAAACAGGAACTAACAATAATCTTTTTAAAAGTTTGTAGGGGAGTTAACTTCCCTAGCAAAGAGTGATTAAAGTGAATTGGTTGGTTCTTAAGAGTAATAAAACTAGAATTGAAAATTTGAAAATTTGACAATTGAAGACAGCCACATACTTAGGGATGGCACAAAAGCCCCGAAAACCCGAACCCGAACCCGATGAAAACCCGCCCCGTTTATACGGGGCACAAATCTGTGCCCCGTTTCAGATTCGGGGCGGGGTCGGGTTTGGGGTGCCCCGCCCCGAACCCCGAAATTTCAACTTAATTAAAATAAAAAAAAAAATTGGTGTTGAGGTTGAATCGAACTCTCAACCATTAGTCGAACTTACCCCAACTTTTAACCAACTGCGCTGCCTTTGACTTGTGAATTAGTGCCAACAAAAAAAACAATATAGGGATTTTACAAAAAAAAAAAATTGGGGCAAATGTCAGGGATTTTCCTATCCCCGACCCGCCCCGACCCCTCCCCGACTCACTCGGGGATCGGGGCGGGGTAAAAAAATTCGGGGCGGGGACGGGGAAGGCCAAACCCGACCCCAACCCGCCCCGTTGCCATCCCTACACATACTTCGTAATAATCGTGGGACTTATTTCCAAATGAGTTATTATTAGTATTAGTATTATTATCATTATTATTATTTGAAGAAAAGATATTAATTATCATTAGAAAAGACTTCAAATGTGACATTCATGTTTAACGCCGTGTAAAGCCAACCTAGAGCATAATTAAAGGTACAAGGATTGGAATGAGTTAAAGCACTTCTAGCTAAAGTGTGAGCGACCGTATTAGTTCTTCTGCTGATATGTTTCTTCAAGAGCTCCTTACAGTTGTGGATGAGAAGTCCAAATTCCGTACTATCCTCCTTTCTACCTAAAGCGTCAACCACCCCCTTCGCATCTGTCTCAATAATAACATTAGTTATGCGGTGAGATAACATCAATTTCATTGCCTTGCGTAACCCCATGCTTTCAACCTTCTTAGCCCTGATTTGAGCTTCCATGTGTTGCATTCTACACCACTTGACCCCTCCTGCCTCGTTGGCCGTCGCGCATAACCCAGCTGAATGTCACGCCCCGCATGTGGCAGGTCAGTTGAGGCTACCCACGGGCGAGGCCGAGATGCACGAGGGGTGCATGAGGCGGCTACGAAGGACGCATGCGGGCATGACCGAATGAGGAACTGGCGTGAACGGCGCACACGACAGAGGATGTATGCATGGTCGAGAGGGTCAAGGCACACAAGAGGCGCGGGATGGCATCGAGGAAGGCACGGGTGCTAGGCCGAGGAAGATCCGGGAGGACCAGCGCCACACGGCAGGGGACGTGTGGCGAGGCCGTGAGCAACAGCCCCGAGGACGGCAGCGCGGAGCTGGCCGAATTGGACCAGAACGGTGTGGAACGTTTTGGCGTGGAACACCCCAGAAATTTGGCTAAGTGTTGGGGCCGAATTCTGAAGGTTTTCAGCCATGGAGATGAGCGGTCAACAACGACGGTTGGAGACGACGGCTGTACAGCTGGCCATGCAAGTGGGCAGACGACGGCTGTATAGCTGGTCTGCAAGTGGGCCGAGAGGGCGGCCGTGCAGCTGGCCGTGTTGCTGGAAAGGTCCAGAACGACGGCTGGCTGAGAGCTGGAACGACACTGCTGGAACGTTGCTGGAAAGGCCCAGAACGACGACTGCAAGTTGCTGGAAAGACGGCTGGCCAGTCTAAAACGACGGCTGCACAAGTCAAGGACGACGGCTGTGCCATGGGGCGTACAGCTGGGCCGAAATATGCTGGCAGGGGCCTGCTGACAGGCTGGAACGTGCTGGAAGACAGCTGGCAGGTGGGCTGCCATGCCACAAACTGATCCAGGCCCCGGCCCATGACGTTTTATGTTCTTTCCTATAAATAGGGGTAAACCCCATTGTAAATGTGTAGAGTGGAGTGTGGTAAAGAGAATATGTAGAGAGAGGCTCCTAGTGTGGAGTTGTATAAGTGAGAATAGGAGAGTTAGCGAGGTACAAGAAAGAGTGAAACACTCGTCCGAGGTGGAGTGTCGTTCTTGTAAACGTTGTGTTATTGTAGTGTCAATAAAACGTTTTAACGTTCTCCTAGTCCCTTTATACTTTACTCATTCTCGTTCTCAACCATATTCGCTACACGTTTGTAGCCTTTAACCTCGAGTGGTTAGGGGGACGTGTGGGACGACGGGTGGAGACTGACTTAGCGCCGTTTCTGCAAGAGGCAGAACGCTAAGGCCGCATCTGGTGCTGGACAACGTATAAGAGCCGTAAACCAGCCCGTGACATGAAGCTCACTATCTCTTCTGCCTCAAACATGCCAATATCAATATTGCATTTCCACCATCCCTGAGAGGGCTTTGTCCAACTCATATTCATATGATGCTCTCTAATCCTTCATTGAATTGTACATGGTTAATAAGGTGACTTAAGCTCATTTTGTTATAATTTTTGTCTACCTATATATCCAGTCCAGTTATCCTTTTATTACTGAACATAGAATATAAACGTCTCTATGTATTTAGACATATCTACTGTGTAATAATATCAACTAAACAAGATATAAATAGCAATATAGCATTAGTCTATTGTATTATC
>CAVNYN010244218.1:0-10266 GCA_963692815.1 Nyctanthes arbor-tristis | reverse complement strand
AACTGTTGTTGTGGAAGTGTGTAAATTGCAACTGATCAGGGAAAGAAAGCTGCAAATCAGTGGGATTGTTATCATCAGAAGACAAAATTCCAACAGGGCTGTGTTGATGATTAAGTAGAGAAGAAGATGGAGAGTGATGATTATTCTGATTATTATCATTATTATGATCATTTGATGATTTCTTGGAAGAAACTTTCTTGTTTTTTCTGCATCCACCCCCAACTGGGATGTTTCTTAGGGTCCCACCTTTTGTCCAGTACCTTCTACATGTTTTGCAGAAATACCTAGGTTGGGACAAGCTGTAGTTGTTGTAATAACAGAACTTGGTGTGTGTGGATTCACACCTGGGGCACTTGAGGGCTTGATCATGTTGTGGCCTCAGCCTTCTCTCTATCAGGGGCCTAGAGCAGGTGAGCATGTCCCCAGATGGGGACGACGACGAAGAATTTATGCCCGTCTCCTCGTGAATCGAGCCCTGACATTGAAAATTACCAAATGTATATCACACCCAACATTCTTACAACAATGATGATAAATAAATTTTGTCTATCTTTCCCCATTTTTAATGTATACTAATGAGAACGTATCACTCTTATCATCTGATAAAGCGGCGAGTCAATAAAAAAAAAATCAAAAATTATGTGGTCTAAATGCAAGGACAAAGACTTTCTTGTCCTTTAATTGAAAAAGGGCACTCAAATTTCATGCCACATTGCCAGAACACACTCAATTTTCACAAGAAAACAATGAGAAACATTGAGTAAACTCTTCCTTCTACTGAAAACTACTTTACTGAACATATTTTTGCTTTAACATAAATGCTTAGTACTCAACAATGTAGCACAATGGCTGCTCAATGTGCATGAAAGACCAAATTAAGAGCTCGTTAACAGTTTAAACTTTTAGACGAGAGTCACGAGAGAATAGAAATGACAGTGGATATGAATGAAACCCATATATACCTGTAACCAGTCAGAAGAATCCATGCAAACTTGCAGAGAAGTAAGAGCCATATATATAACTCAAATGCAAGATTTCTTTCTTCCTACCAAATCCCAGAAACGAAGAAGAAAACAGAGCACTTCAAAGAAGGAGATTCAGGGGAAATTCATTGAGTAGAAAGGAAGAAGAGGGGGATTAATTAGCCTGAAATCGGAGCTTGGAGCTGGCTATGGGCAATGGAGGGGAAGGGGGGGGATTGATTGTAAATAAGAAGGAAGAAAAAGGCAAAGAAAGAGTGGTGGAGCCCGCCGGGGAGCAGCTACTCTTACCGTCGGTGAGACACAGGGGTCCACAGGCGGATGAAGATCGGACGGCTGAGAATGAAGATCAGGGGGAAAATGCAGAGATTTTCTCTACGTCAGAAATCACGGCTTCGGTACTTTTGGGTCCAAGGATAAAAGCGCATTCTAAAATGTGGACCCGCTTTTTGTAGCATTAGGACGCCAATGTGGGGCCTTCTAGTTCGCTTCTCACAAGCAAAGGATAAATTCCCTTGTCGCTGTCACGTGTCTCATTCTCTGCCTCCCACGTGCCTTCTTTTTCCCCTCCTAAACGTGCATCACCTTGGCCAGTAGCTAATGAGTCCCGCTATAAAACTGGATCAAGCTCTGGCTAGAGAGTTTGATCGAGTATGTTCAGAGATTGATCAAGTTTCTTAGTAAATTTCATTAGCGTAATCACTGGTCGATGTGAAGATAGATGTTATTGAACGAAGCGAATACTTTAAACTGTCAGATGTTTACTGAGAAGATAGTTAAAAAGGGTCGAAACTTGACGAACTCTAATTGAAACACTAATTTTTTTTAAAATTTTTTCACCAGGTAAAAAATATATATAATTTTTTCAAAAACAGGGATGGCTAGTGGATTGGGTTGGCCACTCCTATCTCCGCCACTTGCTTGATATGAGATTCTTATGACATCAGCTGATAGATCACAACATTGGATATATTCATGCATTTATGACAGGGTATATGATTTTTTCACAAACAGGGGTGGCTAGGGATGGGGTTGGCCACCCCTCTCCGCCACGGCTTGATATCATATTCTTATGACATCTGCCGATAGGTCACGACATTGGATCTATTCGTGCAAATATTAATTTAGTGCGATGAAGGATAGTAAAAACCTTTGAGTTAGTTTTCCGAGTTGCAAATTTTGAGCATTGGAAAGTCACAAATTTGTATGCATTCTTCAAAACAGTCAATCATTTCATGTTCTTAAGATCAGTGTCCAATGATAAGGTACTCATTTGATTCAGAGTTTGATCAATGGAGTTATGATTATTTGATTATTGTCACTTCCTATATGTATAAATTACCCCATAGTTCAACGCATTTTTAGAATTCAAATAAAACGTGATTGGTGCACTAGATACAAATATATCATTTCTAATTACGTGCGATCGTACTGTCTAATCTCTCACAATATCAACGTAACAAAGTGTTTTAGTTATTCTTTTGTGATCTTTTCCATTCAACAAAATCCATTTCTACTGAATTGCGGAGGGTATGCCACCTCTACCAGAAAATCTCTCTTTGATTCTTGATATAATTTCAAAAGTTGGACATAATTTGTATGAACGTCAAACCCTCGTACAAACAATTAGTGGAATTACATTCTTAGAATTTACAAATAGGGTTGCAGCTTGGCTCTAAGAGATCTTCAAAATTTAAACAAATTCCCTAGTGCTAAAGGAACCCTAAAAATCTTGAGAATGAAGCTTTGAGATTTTTGGGGGTCCTCTTTTTGTTGATTGAAATAACATGACACTGAAAAGTGAATTTTGTAAAACTTTAAAATGAAATAAAAATTGTGGTACCTTTCTTCTCGTGCAAGGTTGTCCTTACATAACAGGCAACAAAAAGAGAGAACAATTGCATTCCCACCAACAATAATATTATCAAATAAATCTCATAACATCACTGCTACAATAACCTCAATTTCAATTTAAGATGCTCAAGGACCACATGAGAATCTTAACAAAAGTTTGTGAAACGTCGACGTACTGTTCAAATTTCAAGATATAGTGGCTCTCTGCTCTGTTCTGTATCAAAAGGAAGTAGATCGAGAGAAATAAAAGTGAGAAGAAAGAGAAAAAGTAATTAAAGAAAGCTCCAATATTAAACTCATTCCCAATAAAATCCATTCCAAATTTATGCTATGATAGTACAAATACAGTTTACATGACTCCCATACTTGATTGTGTTAAAATGATTTCTCGCCAAATGCATGGCGAGATTATCGCACACGTGACGGGAGATTATTGGAGAAACTTACACATTATGAACCCTATGTGTGTGCATGTTCGCCATACATTTGATGGGAGATCATTACTGTTCCACTACCACTCAACTGCATATTGAAACAGGGATGGACCCTTGGTATGATTGTAGTATAGTCTAGTGTAAGAAGAAAACAATTTTTAAAATAAATTTATAGTCATATTTTAAGAATAAAATTGCTTTAATTCAATTAGTTATTTAACTTTCGGTCCAGATAAATCAGTTAAATCCATCTAAAATTCTAGTTTGGAAAGAAAAACCAGCCACTTCACATTTTACATTTCATTTGGGGGGTTTATGGAAAAATGTGTGGGGTTTAAGAGTGTACAAACCCCTAAATTGTATTGTTATATGAAATAAGAGAGATAATGAGTGTAGTTAAATGATTGAGATTTGTTAGTAGACATGAGTTTCATGAGATATGTGAATACTATTAATTTCATCAAATTCAAATTTGAAAAAATAGGAAAAAAATAAAACAACTAAGAATTTGCAAACACATGCCTCTTGGTACAAATAGATTTGTAGGCACTAGATTTAGGGAACACAGCCCTTGGATTATGGAGAAAAAAATATGAATAAATAAATAAATAACACTCCCTACCTCCTACTACTTACAGGCAACTACATATTTTCATATAGATTAAAAAAATATAAATGCAGTTGAAATTGTAAACTTTTTCAATATTTTTTTCTATTATGCCCTTGCTCTACAAATTATCCTTAAAACTATCCTTTTTTTTTTTTTGTTTAGGAGAGAGAATATGTATTAAAAATATTTTCTGTTATACGTCTAATGAGATTTAATATATCGTTAAATGAACATATAACAAGAGATTATCAAACAACCCACATACGAAATGTCTCACTCATTTCTCACCATGTGTGTATCTGGCGAGATAATCTATTACTATTATCTCACCAAGTGTATGATAATAGATCGAGACTAGAATATATTGTTATAATGATTTTTGTTAATAACATAGTGTTTTAAATAAGAGTATATTAGACGAATGATACATTCAGTAAAGAAAAATAAATATTAGTATAATCTCATTCTCTACAATTTATTTTTTCACTAAAAAAACTCAACAATTTAGATTGGCACAACCAAATATTCTCAATTTTTCACAATTCCCTATAATCTCTCTATATATTTCGCCACGCATTTTAAATAATAAGTAATCTCTTTTTATAGAAAGAAACAAACTTTTTTTTTTTTTTGGACAAAGAAAGAACCAAACTTCTAATTACCAACAAATTCATAACCATTTGAGACCAATGAAGGGGGAAACAAGTCCCGGATAATTTTCGGGTCTGGTCCGGCTCATGATAAAAGTTCATAGGATCCACCTGGGAACGTGTGCAGTCAAATTTATTCTCTACTGATTGATCTTGTTCCAAAGGTGGGCCCCTTCTGTCCCATGGAATAATTTCTGTGCATTTTGATCCCACTATGATGCAACCATGAGAAAATTTCCCAAGTTGGATTTTGGAGAATCCATAGTTAATTAATTAATTAATGCTTAATTAGTGTAAACATGGAATTAAATATTGATTAATGGTCTTAATCTTTGCTTTTCCTTGCATGTGAATGTCGTCTAGGTGGGATGTGAATGACTCGGCGGCACGCGTTTCCATGTTTTATAATTTGGCAACTGATTGGTAAGTCGTACTTTTATCTAGATAAGGCTGACTATATGAATAATTATTGTCATTATTATTCAATTAGTAATAATCTTATAATTAGACAAGAACGAATCTCAATCTATTGAAACTAGTTTGAATTCATTTGGTAGGTAGGATTGTGTACTTTGTTTCAGAGATGGTTGCTAATAGATTTTAACTAGGATTTGATTTTAATAAATTAATTAATATAAAAAGATAATACAACTATTAATGTAGTAGTTGATACTCTCTATCGCTCGTTTGAGCTTTATTTTAGGTTGATTTAATTTAAGTGTATGCTTATCTTTTGCTTAACATATATAGGGAGAGACAAATTGTACCATTGTCTCACATCTATTTTGTCCCGCTATTTTGAGAAATGTACAAACTAAGAATTGAATAAGTCCACTTATTGGATCTATCATAACAATATTTCATTTATCACTTTAAACAATTTGATGTGAATGCCTCTTCGCGGGATAGTAAAAAGGTGCTCTTTCTTTACCGGTGTGAGGCTTTAAAGTTAGCTAATTACGGTTATTATTAGTTCTAGAGCACGACTGCTTGAAACAAAACAATATTCTAGGGAGCAAAATTGTCTTGGGGTTAGCATGCACAAAACTTCTGAGTGTATAGAGTTTATGACCCACACAACCTCTCAAATTCACATTGTCTTTGGCAACTGAGTGGATTATAAATTACTACGTGTCATCATTTTATTGGTTGTTTTTTGTAAAACGTAAAAAACAGCGTCTTGACTTTTACTTTTTGACTTTTTGAAAAAGTAAAACCAATGAAATAATGTCATGTGACAGTTTTATAAACAAATTTGTTTATAAATGGAGTTGCCAAACCACTGTCAGTTGTTCATTCAGTATTAAATACTAGCTAATATTTAATGTGCATAAACATCTGAAAATGTTCTAGCACCACATGTGTGGTTCCTTATGGCACGACACAGACCATGTGGCACCACACATGGTATGTGTGGTCCCACATGTGTGGTGCCACATGGTATGTGTCGTGCCATAAGAAACCATACATGTGATGTTAAAACATAACTTTGTAAACATCATCAAAGTAGCATTGACTCGTCGTCCACGTTTATTAATCTCATGACTAGACACCGATAAAAATAAAAAATCGAACCGAAACATGAAGACAAAGCTCAACATCTTTGTCCCCCCCCTACATCACCAATGGACGGGTCTAACGTTTGATACAAGCTGTGAATGCGCATGCATGCGTGCATGCGTGTTGTACCTCAGCGGTGACTACGGGCGGCGCCACCAAAATTTCTCCAAATTTCTGATACTGAAAACTCAGTTAGCACCCAATATTCTTCAAAGGATCTAAGTGGGCGGTGGACAGGATCTTTTATACATTGTATTATACAGTTTTTTTGTATTATTATTTAAGGGTCCACGTCATGAGGCATATGGTACAACCCGACCAACTGTCCATCAACTTGTCGCCTTTGAATGTTGACCTTCCCTTTGTACCAATTTTGATGTTTTTGTCCGGTTTTGAGGTCCATTTTTTCACGACATGACTTGATTTTGATATATTATTATTATTAATATTATATGTTTTGTATGAAATCATGGGTTAAGCATGGTCAATTTTTGCTTTGTTAAATTGAAAAGAGAGTTTTTTTGTAAATCACCCCGTTCATAGATTGCGCTGATTAGAGTTCATGCTAAGCTAAATTTTCAAGTTCATAGATTGTACTAATTAGATTTCATAACCTCTCGAGCCTCAACACCCTCATCTTAAACGTTAGTTTTCGGTTGTAAATTTTATGTGCCCAAGAAGTTGTAACACAAAACAGTATAGAAAAATCACATAACGTAGAAGCCACAACTGGTTTCATTCTAATGCCGGCTCTATACACGCGGCCAACGTTGGCTTATTAGAATTTGGCCCCAATTTCTTGTTTACAGATTTGATAACTCAGCTGTTTGAATTGTTTGCGTCTCAGGATTTTAATGGACTGTGGCCCATTCTATTTATAAACCGGACCAAAGAAAGCCCTGCTCCAAGTGCTAGAATGAGTATACAGATTTAAGAGCCATGTCACAAGATCTGGTATATGAGTTTATGCAGGTTGTCAACTTATCGCGATCCTCCAACCTCATTTGGTTTCAGATCGGCTACGGAGAAGGGAGCAATGAAAAGACAACCCACTGAACGATAATGTACAGAAAAAGCTAGTAAATTACCGACGAGCATGTGATGAAAATGACTGAAACTTAATTCAAGAACCAAGAATGTATATAAGGTCTCTCTACATTTATCACAGTAGAAGATTGATTCAGCCCTGTTTGCAAATATATTCTATTTTAAAATTGAATTTGGTTAAACAAATCACCTTAGCATATCCACAGTACCCATATGTACTACACAAATCTCCACCACTCATTTTCACAAAATCTCTTCTATTTCAATTTTCAAATAAAGTTTATTCAACTCAGAGTTGTAAAAAGTGTGCAGACCATGAATTTTCATCCAATCTCGACTCAAATATATGACTGGAAATTCAATTTCCCCGGTCAAATGAAGAAGAGCAGGTTGTTTATGTTGGGATCTTATGCCGCTCTTTTCCCAAGAGTTTCAAGAAACTGGAAACATGCCGCTTGAGCTATCGGAGGGAAAACCCAAGAATGAATGATTTCAAAGAAGGGGTAAAAATTACATAGCATTCATTACACTTCAGGACTAGCAACTGTAAACCAATATTTGTCTGAATAGTAATATTTTGTTCATTGGGACACTATTCTTTGTTGCTGCAGAAAAGAACCTTGGGGACAAACACTACACTAATTGAATGCAGATACCGAATTGCCTAATAGCACCATATCAAGATCGATCTCTAGACAGGGACAGGTGACAAGAATTTTTCACGAAATAAATAATAATTTCATAATGGAAGCGGAAAACTTCATCAAACACTCGTGTACCCCCAACAATAACGCCACAAAGAAGGATTCCATTTTCATTTTTTTTTTTTGTTTTTCTCCTCTCTCTATAGTTTAAACAGCTGCCAAAACAATTGGCTGACAGTTTCTAACCTCCAAAACATGATGTAGAGAACAATCTGCCAAGACAACTAATGCAGGCATGACCTGAATACAGACGGGGAGCAAATAATTATTGCTGCAGCATCTACAAGGTACATAATAAATCACATGTTGTGGAGGAAAATAAGGAGGGCAAAAAAAGGAAAGGAAAAGAAGAGAACACGAAGAAATCAATAGAAGCAAACAGTTGAATTTCCTCAAAGAAACTGTAAGCTTTTACCTTATATCATACATGTGAGTAGCACCTGTCAAAAAATATCTGGAGCATGGCGCAGCCATCAGCCACCTATGTTCATAGCCAAAAAATTGATTGGTTCATGGCTTTAAGATGCCCTGTCTGAGTGCTCCCTCTCTTTAGAAAAATGCTATTTGTAAAAAACTCTTGACAAAAAAAATGACAAAATGGGTGACTTTACCATCTTACCCCCGTGTATTGTGTGACTGGGGAAAAAAATAGTGGAGGAGGTAAGATGGTGAAATTACCCTGTTTTGTCAAACATTTTGCAAGGGTTTTACAAACGGCAGGTGCTATTAGCTGGATCTTATTAATATACTGTTAGGATTTGGACTTTAACCACCTTATTCGGAAATCAAATGGTGTCCAGCAAGCCTTCGCGAAACCTTTTATGGCATAAGACCACTATCATTTGAGTGATCCAATCATGCACTTAAAAGGGGAATTGCTGCTCCCTGACATAGACCTTAACTCATTCTTTGATGCTTAAATCTCCAGCATCTCATCTATTTAAGCATTTTATAGACGTCTCTCGAAGCGAAAATAGTGAAAACTTACCACATTGAGAAAACAAATGCTAAAACAAGAAGTTGAAACTTAAGCTGATACTGTTTCTAGAACTCTAGCAGGACAGAAAAAGGGGCAAATGGCCAACCAATAGTTGATTATACGCGTGATATGTCAGACCAAGAAAAGTTAATAGAAATTTCTTCCTGAGGAATATAAGGAGACATATTGGGTGAAGCAGAAGCAGAAGTATATTTAATTAGATAGCAAAATTGCCTACAGCTTGAAATCAACAATCCAAGATAATTGATAATAATGGCTTAAGAAGTTCCACTTATTTCCTTTTTGCTATTGAGCAAATGCTATAACAACTACAGAAAATTTGGACGGTCTGCAGGACCAACAGATCGGAAGAAGACATGGACGTGTGCTCTTCCGATCTACGAGAGTACAGGTTTAAGGGTTTAAAACACTGTCAATTGCTATCATTCATAACTTGACTATTTACATACAAACCCTCTCTTCTTATTGGAACACTCGTAGACTCGATATTTGACCCCCTAAATTTCAATTCAGAGTTAGATCTGAACCTGGGATCAATGGATGCAGTTCTAGACCTGCATCCGGGCTCGGCCTATAGGGACCGGCTGATCCACCAGAATATCTAGAGGGAGAGACATACCTTCTTGAGGGACCTCTTAGACCACCGCCTCTCAGCTCCAAAATCTCAGTATTTCTTGAAGAATCAGTGAAGGACCTGTCACCTGTCCCAGAACCCAGAGGAGCTCCATTCACGACAGTTGTGGAACTAAATGGATCATCAGGGCCCCATGAGGTAAGCGCTTCCTTCTTATTGGCAAAAAAGTGCCACGCTCCAAAGAGGAACAGAACGAAAAACAAAACAGGACTTGTCCACAGGATGCTGTTGAATTCATTTTTGAACACTGGAAGATTGGAACGATAGATTGCCATGTACCCATTCCCAAGGGAGAGAATGACTAGCTTTTCATAGTCACTTGTGATCAAAGGTACTACCATCCTCTTCTCATCATTTACATCAACCGCTTCCTGATTTACAAAAGATGCTATGATCTCATCAAGACCAACAGAAAAAGAAAGCCGTAGCCCACCAGCCCAAACGTAATGCTGAGATGACACGTTGTACACAAAAACCTTCTCATGGTTAGCAATCAGCAAATAACCTTTCATTGCATGCAAGGCTAGAGGTTCATCCAAGTCCATCTTCCTCTTCGATCTAATCCTACATTTGAAGTTCACTATATCACCCATCAATAATGTGTGAATCAAATCGCCTTCTTGAGTGAAACCATATGCCTTTGACCGGTCTACGGCATCAAAAACATAATTCTTAGCAATAGAATTGTTCAGTCCTTCACACTGCGATTCCTTGAGTTTCATGGTCCTCAGATCCAAAGACCCTGCCCCAGTCTCTGTAAGAAACAAAAGCCTTTGCTTCAAGAAAGCAAGCG
>CAVNYN010244209.1:0-14322 GCA_963692815.1 Nyctanthes arbor-tristis | reverse complement strand
AAAAAGCGCAATGCACCGGTTATCTATATATGCTTTCTGGGCAATTGGGCTTTTGATTATATGAAGTAGACATATAAATGTAGGCTATAATGCATTTGAAAAATTCTCTGGTTTTCTCTGGCCTTTTGAGATTTTACTAAAACTCTGCTGAACCAAATTTTGCTGCAGACTTTGGGAATCGTTCCTGATAATATTAGTCTTTTACACAGCGTGGGTGTCTCCTTTTGAATTCGGTTTCCTGGATAAACCTACGGGACCTCTCTCCATTGCAGACAATACTGTAAATTTATTCTTTGCCATTGATATTGTCCTAACATTTTTTGTTGCTTATCTGGACAAAGCAACTTATCTTCTTGTGGATGAACCAAATCGAATTGCTCTGAGGTATGCAAAATCTTGGCTGCTATTTGATATCATCTCGACAATACCTTCTGAAGTTGCTCGGCAAGCTATGCCTCATCCTCTTAAGGCATATGGCTACTTTAATATGCTTCGACTGTGGCGACTCCGAAGAGTTAGCGCCATGTTTCAAAGGTACACAAGATTGCGTAGAAAGTGGATAATTTACAGTGGATTTCATTGATGATGAAAGATGCTTTGAGTTTTTCACGGTATTTCATTTCATTTGTCACCGCAGGATGGAGAAGGACAAAAGCTACAACTACTTTTGGGTTCGGGTGGCAAAGCTTACATGTGTAAGAATAACTTATAATCAGTGGTTGTTAATCCATGCAAATCATGAAAATAGGCTTTTTGTGATCAAGCTTGTACTGCTATTGCAGGTCACTCTTTTCGTTGTTCACTGTGCTGCCTGCGTCATGTTTCTTCTAGCTCATAAGTATCACAATCCAAAAAGAACATGGATTTATCTTTCAAATGAAAATTTTCTGGAAGCAAGTTTATGGGAAGTATACGTGACATCTACATACTGGGCCATTACCACTCTCTCTACTACAGGCTACGGTGATTTACATCCGGTGAACACTGGGGAAATGTTATTTGATATCTTCTACATGTTATTCAACCTTGCACTGACATCCTATATCATTGGAAACATGACCAATTTGGTTGTTCATGGAACCAGTCGAACTAGGAAATTCGTAAGTATATTCTGAGTTTAGATTTTCACAGTTTACTCTTACACAACTTGAGTTGCATTTTGAGTGGGTTCTATGGTCCTACAGAGAGATAGCATTCAGGCAGCTTCAAGCTTTGCTAAGAGGAATCAGCTGCCTGTTCGGCTGCTGGATCAGATGTTAGCTCATTTGTGCCTGAGGTACAGAACTGACTCAGAAGGGCTGCAGCAGCAAGAAACACTCGAGGCACTGCCAAAAGCTATTCGATCAAGTATATCGCACTTTCTGTTCTATTCCCTTGTTGATAAGGTCTACTTGTTTCATGGGATATCAAATGACCTACTTTTTCAGCTGGTAAATATGTGGTTTCTTTTGTTTAATTCTCCGCTTCAACGACTATTTAATATGTGGACTGACTTCACCATCTCATCAAGTGTAGGTCTCAGAGATGAAGCCCGAGTATTACCCACCTAGGGAAGATGTAATACTGCAAAATGAAGCACCTTCCGATTTGTATATTCTGGTCTCTGGGGCAATGGTGAGATGCAACTCTCTATTCTCAACTTTCTCAACCAAAAATCTCGGTGAACATTTACAAATTGAATAAAGAATGCGAAAATGATGAACAACGGTTCATTTTCCCTGTCACAAAAGTTTTAATTCTAGAAATCTGGAGATTCAATTGGAAGTAAAATTGTCATCGGAAGTAAAATACGTAGATATTGTTTCTCTGCTAATGTAATATTTTGGCCTTCTGATACTTGTTCTCGGTGACAGGATCTTATTTCTTACAGAAATGGAACAGAGCAGGTAAATCATTCTAAGTCCATCCACCAGACGGGTACTATTAATGTTAAAGCGGGTTGTTTTAAGGAAAAGCTTAGAATGTTTTTCTTAATATTTTGCACTGAACGGTGGTAGACTGTTGGGGAGCTAAAGACCGGAGATGCCTGCGGTGAAGTTGGTGTCCTGTGCTACAGGCCACAACCTTTTACTGTTCGAACGAAACGATTATGTCAGTTGCTGAGGTTGAATCGTAATACGTTCCTGAATATTGTTCAGGCAAATGTTGGGGGTGGGACAATGATCATGAACAATCTTCTTCAGGTAAATAAAGTGTGGCTGAGTGAACTTAATTTGTATTACCATCAGAAACTGTTCTGTTAATCCGGACACGCCTGCCCTTTGATGCAGTATTTGAAAGAACACAAAGATCCTATGATGCAAATAATTTTGGCCGATACAGAGCACATGTTGGCACAGGGAAGATTGGATGTGCCTCTCAGCTTATGTTTTGCTGCTGAAAGAGGAGACGATTTACTGATGCACCACTTGTTGAGACGAGGTCTTGATCCAAATGAATTGGACAGCAATGGGCGAGATGGCTTTGGTATGATTCTTCATCTGTGTTCTTGCAACGAGTTTTTCTGACTGGTATGACATACAAACATAACGGCACCTTTCTTGTTTTATGATCCAGCATCTTGCAGCATCAACTGGAAGGTTAGAATGTGTGCTTCTACTCTTGGATTATGGAGCAGACCCTAACAGAAAAGGTGATATTAATAGTGGTCTAATTCAACAGAGAAAATCACTTATCTGAGAATTTGTTTTTAATTAGCTCGAGATTGTTTGGTTACTTGTATGCAGACTCCGAAGGAAATGTTCCGTTATGGGATGCGATACTGGGAAAACATGAATCTGTCATAAAACTACTGACAGACAATGGGGCAAAACTATCTGCCGGTGATGCGGGTCAGTTTGCGTGCTTTGCGGTCGAGCAATGCAGCCTAGACTTACTCAGGGAGATTGTCAAATATGGAGGGGATATCACATTGCTCAACAGTATAGGAACAACGGCACTTCATACAGCTATATGCGAAGAAAACATTGAGATCGTTAAGTATCTAGTGGAACAAGGGGCTGACGTTGACAGACCAGACGTGCATGGTTGGACGCCCAGAGCTTTAGCCGAGTATCAGGGCCATGAGGATATTAGAGCCTTATTTCAAACCAAGTTCCAGCAGCTGAAAGACAACAAAATGGACATGAAAAGCGAGATTGCATCACCGGATGCGCAGGGCGCACCCTACCTTAAGAAGTACTCCAGTGAACCTACATTGACTCCTTTGAACACGGAAAACACGCCCCCAAGCTCCATCTTAGGACGAAGGACAAGCAATTTTCAGAATTCTCTCTTTGGGATCATATCTTCTGCCAAGAAATCAAATGATGGTAAGTACAGCTGAAGAAGAGGCTGGATTATTAATTAACACCATTAACAAGTTCATATTGAAAAAGATCTTAGAGACACCATTTTCATTATTATAGTATCATGACAAGTAATGCTTCATCTTATTTTGCAGGAGGAAAGGGTGCATTTTCTTCTCCTTATGCTGCTTCGAGTACTCCTTTTGGTCGTGGTGCTGTTTCGTCTCCTTTTGCTTCCGGTACTCCACGGAATGGCACCCGCGTGGTCCTAAGTTGTTCGAACAGGGGCGATTCTTCTAAAGTTCTGGTCCTTTTACCAGGTTCCATTCAAGGACTTCTGGACATGGGATATCAGAGATTCGGTTCGCGGGCCACCAAAATTTTTACCAAAGATGGTGCTTTGATTGAGGATTTGGCTGTGATAAGAGATGGAGATCATCTTGTCCTATCCAGTGATGATGGACAACAAGAATAAAGACCATAGCAAAATACAATATACACATGGAAATTGTACAATTTTGTTTATCAAAAATCCCACTTCCTGACGTTCCCGGTTTTCCCTTCCATCCCCCCCCCCCCTTTTTGGTCATTACCACAAGCAAATTAATTTGCAAGGTGCGTTTGGCCCATCGGATGTCACTTTATAGCAAGTTTGTAGAATAAAATTAGAAGAGATGGCAATTTTGTAGAATAATACAATTAGAATTAGAATAGATAGCAATTTTTTTTTAATCAGTAAATGATAAATATATATTGATCAAAAATATGGGATGGCAATTACTTTGGGCATGCCCAGACAATACAAATATAAAGCAAATAACAAATTACACTACAGACCTCTCGCTAAAGTTTCATACTGAACTAAAACATGAGGATATAAGATAAACATTATTTTGTATACATATGTTTTAACCCGGTGAACAATGGAGTCCAAGGTCGGCTCAATATCTCCAAACGTTTTCTTATTTTGGGCTATCCAAATATAGAGCTTGTTTGAAGCTCTTTATTTGTAGAATTTATAAAGAGGAGGGAGGTAGAATGTGTATTAAGAATGGAAAAAAGTGTTAAATATGTGGTTGTAATTGAGCAGTTGTCAAATCAAATTTCAAATCAGTGGTAGGTAAAATTATAAATTGAGAGAATAAAGAGCAAATAAAGAATTTCAAACAAGCTCATAATAGACTGTGCTAGTAAGTGCAACACACTTAGGTTTGCTTGACCAAGATAGCAATTTTATTTTGGTGGAATGACCTCCATGGTATTCTTTAATGTTTTTTTAAGAGAAGAATGTCATTTCTCATATGTAGTATCAACCGTATTATATACTTCTCATTCTAAGTTCGGAGACGAGTTTAGGACGTAAAAACATAAGGTAAACAACATTCTTTAGCAAGTGTAAAATAGAATCAACTACAGCTAGACATTGGGGTCGGTAACCCGATCACAATTGACAACCCGCATGGACAGTTGTATTGAACCCGCGCAAAACCAACCTGGAAGAGCAAGTTGGGTCTGTTTCAAGTTGCGGGCCTAGCCCCCCTCCACCCTCATTAGTTTGGCCGTCTGTTAGTCGTGTCATCAAGTTCATTAACTTCTATAATATTTCTTACAACATGTTGGTAATTGATTCAGATATTTCACTTGTTAACCAAGCAGTGAAATTGGTTTTTCTTGAAAACCGTTCCACCTCGCTTCTTCCCTGAGCACATTGTTTAAAGACGATGGGAGGCAAGTGAGAAGTTACTATTGCTTTTTTAATATTCACTGAAATATTTTATGATAACACAAACTTTATGTTCAAAAAGAGGTCTCTATCAAGACCCCAATTAAAGTCCAACTATAGGTAATGACTCTTGGAGCATAGATGATGACTTTCTTTTCTTGAATGAACAACTTAAACAAAAGAAAAAAAGAAGAGTAAGTTGAATTGCTAAATACCAGTTGAAACTAAAGCAAAATTATTCTATTCTATTCCATAAAGTACAGCTGTGTAAACTTCACTAGCAGTGAAGTAAAAGCCTTTTTAACTGCTTGAAGACATTGAAGCCAATGTAAATTCCTCAATCTTCATAGTTGATCAGCTAGCTAGACATTATATCGATAAATGCATCCAGACGCTTTACATTTTTATCATCAGCCTCTTGTTTATTTCCCTGATTCTCCTTCACATTGCCTCCTCTTACACAGCCGACCAGAAACTTGCTGCAAAGAAGGGCTGCAAACTATCTCATTTTTTCTAGTTTTTTGTTGTATTTTCTATGCTATAATCACTAGGTGAAACACCAAGCTAGAATTCTTTAGAGATCTTCAATGTGGCAAAAATTATTGGTGTCATCCGATGGAGTTGTCCTCACAGTCCATTAGCACCTTCTTCAGGGCCAACCTAGAGTAACAGATTGAATTTTTTGTCATATTTTTATCCAAATCTTAAAATACCTAACAAATAAAACGAGTTTGAGCAAGAGCCACTAACCTGAAACTGCCTGTCACTGAAGCTCATGGATCTGCGCTTCAGTTCGCCTCTATGAGTTGTCATCTCGTCCAATATTTCATATACATCGACTCCATCTTCTCCATTGTCAGGATGAGATGATTTGTGATCCTGTTTCGTTCATTTTTAATGAACTGTTAGACATCTTTTGCAGAAACAAAGTGGCACGAAAAACACACGAGAAAAAGCCATATGCATCCATCTACTCACTAATCTTATCGAGTATTGTATACTGAACATGCAAATAACAAACTCAAAATTATTGTTAACTTCTCTTTTATAAGAATCCCAAGGAACTGAATTACATACCCTGAGCGAGTGATTCCTCCCAAGGAGAGGACGTCCTGCAATTTCCTCATATTCAGCTGCATCCAATTCCTGGAGATGATGAGGCGGAAACAACTTGGGGAGAACGTGTTCTCTTATACTTATCAAAAGGAAGAAAGGCAATGGAAACAATATTCCAGCAATAGGTATCCATGTGATTCCGAAGCAAACCAAAAGATATACCAACTGGAAAACTGTGAACAAGAAGATGTATTTAAATGGTACTGACTCCACGAAAGAAGCATGGAAATTCTCCATGACCCTGCCACAGAAAGCGACCAAAGCAAGTTAATGCAATTCTTGAAATTTTTTAAAGGTTCTTAAACTGATGTAAAAAGAGACTTCAAGCACAACCAATTTGCTAATCTTACTTGAAACGACGACTAGCAGGAATGAGAAGCAGCAAAATCCTCTCCCAGAATTGATTGCCCGGGAGACTGTCAATGGCCATGTAGGCAAAGTATCCCCATAGAACTGAGGTGGGTATCATCCTCATCACAGGCACAGCACATACGGCCAGTGCCACAAGTATAGACTGAAGCAAGTTGCTAACTCTTTGCTCATTTACTCGAACAGGCAAGTGCTGATCAATGTACTTTTCGGGATCAAATTTTCCCTTTTCAATTCCTTCATCGTCATGTTTCAGGACGGCCTCTTTCAGGTTTGCCAACTCTTTATCACCTGTTTGCTGTGGGAACATATAGTTTGGTTACTGAAATTACCCACAAGGACCTATAAAAACGAAACTCAAAGGGAGATCTTACAGATGGAACATTCTCCATCTCAATGAACACCGCATGCATTCTTCCATAGATCTCTGACTGGCTTGCTTGCTGTTTCATGCCCTCCTTTGCACTTTTTACCATTTTCTTTCGGATCAACTGCAGATTTGGAATCTGTTCCTTTAGAATATATTCTCTTTGTATTATTGAAAGCAGTATAATGAAGAAAGCTTCTACATGATTGCTAGCCCACCTGCTTTTTGAGGACGGAAAGACTCTTTGTGTGCATAGGAGATTGTGGAAGGACTCCATTTGAAGGAGGGAGTCCAAGCAACCCACAAATCAGAGTCTGACATCACAGGACAATACAAATCATTAGCAGATCAGTAAAATAAATTCAATAGGATTTTCAGTATTAGACGGAAACAGAGGGTTACATGATCTATAGTAGCTAAAATTTTATACCATGATTCCAAGCAGGAGGATATCATAGTGGTAAGCAGATGGCTTTTTGAGGTTAAATTCTGGCTGTTGTGCCAGCTGTGAAGCTACACTGTGATCGAAAAAGTATAATCCTGCTATCATAACAGCAGGTATGATTGCAGCAAAAATATAATTTTTGGGTACCTTTCCCATGTCCTGAAAATTCACAGTACGAAGCAAATGGAGTTTCAAAATTTTCCAATCATTCACAACATTATCTGATGAATTAAGAGAATCAGAACACTTGACGCTGTTAATGATTACATAAATCATATATAAGAATATGGTACACCATGTTTGATGCACGCTGGACAGTGAGATGGCACAGCGAAAGGTGTCTCCGTGCTCCATAGATGTACATATGATGATTATCAGTATGTGAAAAACAAGATTTCAATCATTTGATACCTTCACCACGGTCCAATGATACATCGATTTTGGTTCCCAGGGAAGAGGACAGTCGAGCCTCCTTGGTACTCCAGAAGGAACTTTTCCAGGTACACTATAAGATAATGCGGTCCACAGCACAACCATGAGTGGAACCCCATAGTCAGCAATAAAGCTTCTTAACCATCCTACAAAAGAACACATGCCTACTTAGTTTAACTTAAATGGCAATGAAATCTCAATATGATCGGCTGAATCCTGAAGAGCATAACTTCCAGTACCTGAGCCATACAGCCAAGACCTAGCTTTTCTGCTCTTAAGAGCAGTGAGAAGCACACCAAACGAAAATATAACCGCTAGCAAACCATTAGCATAAAGCCATTGAAACTGGGACTTGTCTTCCTCACCGTTTTCACCTTTTGGAACATCAAACTCACTTACAACACCCTGTGATTCGAATTATGAGTATTTAATACAATTTCCTTAAGCGTTTCCAGTAGGATACCAGAAATTATGGAAGGGGAAATATCAGAAGGATAAACCTTGATAGCTTCTTGAATGAAAAGAACGGTGATCAACATTCCAAAAAGCTCCCCTGCCACCCTTGTGAACCGGGTGATGATTGTGCCAGTATTAAATATAGCAAGCAGACATAGCATTAAAGCTGTCCACACACAGACCCTATCAAAAAATTACAGATTAATCAATGGCACGGTAAGCATAAGAGTCAAAATAATCGAAAGGAAAGTGGGAGGTTAGTTTTACATACCACCCTGCCCAGGCAATATACAGCTCCTTTCCCATTCCTTTGTTGGCAAAACTGTACAAGTATGTATACATTATAATTGTTGGTTCTGCAACTCCCAAAATCAACAATGGCTGCCCCCCAAAAATTGAATGGATGACTCCGCAGATGGCAGTAGAAAGCAGTGTTTCAACAGTGCTCAAGCTTCCATCTTTCACAAATTCAAATAAATTCCTCAGAATAAATATGAAGTGCACCTTCAACATGGTGTAGGATGAAAATCGATGTCAAGCAGGTAAGAGGTCCTTCATATAGATTAGTAAGGCTACACCAATAAGAACATGTTTGTGTTTGAAAAGGATTACCTGTTTCCCTACTCAATTGCTCTCCAAAAGCTATGACAGGGAGAGCAGAAGCAAAGAAAATGTATGCTGTTGGAGCTAGTATACTGAAACAATCGACGGCACAAACATGAAAATTCAAGTCAATTGCCTAATCAAAAGTGAAATTCCACAATATATTTTTCCCATAAACGAGAAGACTTCACCTTGCGCCTGAACTAAATGCATCGAGCCAGTCGCTTTTGTAGCATGCTAGCCTTCCTTTGGCATCATTGATAACTCCCTGAAATGGAGTCTTTGGGTGATCCATTTTTGCTTCTCTGCATATGAAATTAGAAGGATCAACTGTGCTGCTAAATGCTCAATGCAGATTATATATTGGCTGAGATCTTTTAAATACACCAACAAATAGATTAACCTCATTAACATCAAAGTGTATCAGGCAGTGCATATGGTAAACAGTTCGATTAAGATAAAACAAATTAACTAACATCAAATAGAAAACTCCTGACAAGAATAAAATGGAAAATTATGTGAATGGATAATAATTTATAAAGTAATAAAAAAAGTGAAATCCATCCTTTGGCTCATTAAGATTTTCTATCCAGTTCATAAAGAGAAGAAAATTGGGACATACAAATTGTTTCACGAAATTGTAAGGAATCACCCACAATTTCCTTGGATCAAATATCATCATGCATATTTCACGGACATTTGGAAAATCCAAAGAGAATTCCTTATACAAAAACAACGGAAATGACAAGAAAGTATCATGACTCTTTGCTAGAAATCTAATTTTCCACTTAGCTATAGCATTAAAAAATTGGATAAATGGAGATTGTAGAAATTGAAGAACTTACTTTGAGAAATGCATACGACAAACTGTAAATTTAACACAATAACAAATACCCCCTGTTTGCAAATCTTTTTCATGTTTCATCGTCTTTCACGCGATTAACAGTTTTTAGAATAAAACAACCATATATTTCTACATATGCGCCTGAAACTTTAACCTTTTCGGTTTTCAGACGGAAAGTTACTAAAAAAATGTTGTTAATCCAGTCTTGATCGCGAAATGAAAAATCAGCATTTTGCGCTCGAACCCACAAATTTTCACATTTCAACAGAATTTCATGTCAATAATGATCTCAAAAACAAAAGAAAGCAAAAGGCGAATACGTCAAATTACACAAAATAACATCAATAATGCATCATGCATGTCGCATGATGAAAGACAGAAAGCAAGAAAATAACAAAATAAACAACTTCTCCGGCCAGCAATTTGCTGCTGGCTGGAGAAGAAGCGCCAAGAATCGTCTAATGTGCACCAAGAATCGCCCAATGCAAGAAGAAGACGGTAAAAAGAACAGTCTTTCAACCTGTTTTCTCCCTTTGTTTTACGCTACTTTTCGTTTAATTTTCTCGTCTGTTCTTCTCCTATTTTCTCTCTTTGCCAGATATTTATGGCATTGTGGAACTTTTGAGAGAGAGAAAGTGAGAGAGAGAGATAGAGAGGAGTCTCTCTTATGTATAAGCAGGAAGGAGGACGAGGAGCGAAAGTTCGGGAATTGGTGTTCAAATATGAACATCGAAGTGCGCGGGTCGGGTAGGGCCAGTAGGATCTGCTTCCCTGCGAAATTAGTGGGAAATATTTACACCATAAGTCCCTAATGTGTGATCTTTCTCAGAAGAAATATTACTACTTTCGTCCCAAAAAGATAGTACACTTATCATATTAACTATGTATTTAATGTTTCATTTCTATATATGTTCCTAGTAAATTATTGTTATTCAACTACTTATGCATTGAAAGTATTTTAAATAATTAATGAGATATAAGAGTATATGTTGAAAAATAAGATAAAATTAAATGTTCCAACCACATTACCTATTAATCCTTAATCTGTGTGAAAATACCTATCGTCCTATCTTTGTATGACGGAGGTAGTAGTATACATAAGCATGGGTGTCGGTCGGTTCCGTTTGGTTTTCAAGGCTGATACCAATTGACGCAAATCGGTTTGGTAATTTTACAAACGAAACCGAATTGAGCCAGTTAAGTTCAGTCGATTTCTCTAGTTTCGGCACGTTCTTAGTCTCTCAAGTCGGTCTCGTTGGCATGCTGTTTTTATCCTTTTTGCTCTCAAAAATGACCGAGATGGAACTCTCGCTTGTTGGTTTCGGTTGGTTTTGAACCGGAAAGTGCCCACCACTAAGTATACCACTTTTTTTTTTTGGTGGAATTGACCGTCAGGTTATGGGAAAAAGAGACAATGGTGAAGATGGAATGATAGATAGACATGCAATCTTTTTCTTTTTGGTGCTGGAATGAAAATCTTGTTTCAATTGGTAATTATAATGCCTGTGTTGTGCCACAGTTTTGTGTTACTAATTTGGTTCGCTCCAATTACAACGACGCACACACACAGAGACACACACATATATATTAATTTTTTTTCACTCCATTACAACCGTATATATTTTTATAGGAAATGGAGAAGTTGGAAATTAGTAAATATATTAGAATTTGACAAATTTTCCAATTTGAAAACCTGAAAGGTAAGATTTTAACCGTTTTTCAACTATTCATGTAAATTTCTTATTTCACCATCTTTCTTTGCCAGTCTCAAAAGAATGTGTTCAATTTAAATCAACTCGTGATGGAAAGAAATTCAAACACAAATAAATTGTGACTTCGAATTTCTAGCCCCGTTATTGAATAGTGACATTCATATATTGAAAAAAAAAAAAGATTGATATTAACTACAAATAATGCAACGAGATATTATTCATCTCTTCATGCTGTGTAGCCAATATTTGAAGAGAATTTAAGAACATAGGTTAAAAGAGAGCAAAAGAAGAATGTTGGATCCTTAAAAGGGCATAAAATTGGGACACGTCTTAAATGTCCCAAAGTTAGGGAACAAAGGTATTTTATCACAATAAATTTTGTGGGTCGTGTGATGGGGATTGTAGATTTTATATATCCTGATTGACAATATTTGTGTACGTTGAAGATTCTTCGGATAATAATAATTTCTTTACTCAACGAAATGAACAACAAATAATATCCTAAGTAACGGTTATCTTTTATCATTATTGTTTTTCAGACATGACAGTATATCGCTATAAAGCCACAAAAAGTGACTCCAATGATCCCTGAAATAGATAGAGCATTATCTTAATTCAAAGTTTCTTCAACTTATTGATTAGCTATGGTCACCATCGTCGTAATAAATTCGTATGAAATTACAAACGAAAAATGATTGTACAAATTACACCATACAAAGTACCAAGTTAAGAATTAATTCACCACCTGAGGACACAGGGACCACCATGTGTCCAATATTCCTCATCATAAAGAATCCAAATTAAAAGACCTAAATATTCCTAGTTCATATTACAAAGATAATAACTAGAAAATTTACAAAATCCACAACATGTATAAGCCATGAAGCTATATAAATCTTGATAATTATTTGCACAAACTCAATATTATCAAATCTTTGAAAGAAAGTTTTCACTACCTAAGTGATATTGGACAATAAACTAAATAAATATATGTAAAAAATAATAATGACATAGTACGAAATTATTTGAACAAAAGTTGCTCAACACACCATATTATGGTACCACACTAAGAATAAAATCATAGGTTAAGGACGCGAACCACCGTGAGTTTAGAGTATCAGATTCTAAATTTCATACGACGAATGTATCACATAAATTTATACAATAACGACATGCGATTGACACATGTTTATAGCATAAATTCAGTAACCAGATGTCTAATACAATTGAAACACGTAAACATATTTATTTGTCCCCAAGAATATCTTTTCCTGATCTTGACACTTGCTTCATCAATCACCATTAATGAAGTCAAGCATATGTACATAGATACATGAGATTGTCGCAATGAATAAATAAGTAAACAAATAAATGTATATGAATTAGAAGAAATGATTCGCATTAAAAATTATAATAATTCTACAATATTAATTACCCTAGTACTGCAAGAACATAGTAAAAACAATTTGAGAATATATAAGTTATGTTTACACTAATTTCAATATGACTTACATTTATATGCTCGTTTGTACTGTAAAAATATAGAATATAATTGTACTTTAAAAAAAAAAAAGAAATCTATACGATATTGAGAATAATTATTTCCTACTATGCTAATTATATAGTTAATTTAAATTAAATGTAAAAAAAGATTAAATTCGTGACTTATTGTTATTGAGTATTTATGCCAAGAGATATTTTGTTCGAGTTATTCGACCTTATAGTGGACAGTTCAGTGTTTGGCTGAGTTGGTCGGAGTCGTCAAATATTGGCTACGAAAAAATGCCAAAATTGCCAATTATAGAATAGATGCAAATTATCTTTTGTTTTATTCACTTTTTCTTTTGGTAGTCTAAGGCAGCTCCAACTCCAATGTGATTGTACATTTTTTATCATGGAGAATTGGTTGAAGTTACAATTGATTTTCACATAGTTAGACTACAACTTTAGATCGATTCGGCTTGAAAGCGTCTGATTTACTTTCTAATTGTGCATTGAAGTTTCAGTTGTGTCGAGCAATAAAGGTTAAAGTGAATTATTTTAACACTACAGCAATAATTAAAATCACTATACATTTTTTATCAAAAAAGAAAGAATAGTAAAGTAAAGAATAATTGCTATACATTTTGAGGTTTTTTCAACATGCAAAAGTTGGAGCCAAGTGGTTGGCCTAGAGTTCTCAATTTCGAATCTTATGTACGCCTTCTCTCTTCTCCCTTTGTATCAATTAAAAGAAAAAATGTAAGTTATGGACATTAAAATATCAATTATGACATTGCTTTCGTTCAATACCATTACGTTGGCTATGGTAAGTGGTGTCACAAAATCACACAGTACTTCCACGTTTACAACACCATGAATTGAAACTACAAGACGATAACATTAGCGACAACGTTTGCATGAGGTCAAAGTTGGGCCGGGATTCTGACGAGGTTGAGTGGTTGTCGCGAGGTGGTGGAATGGTAAGGGTTATTATTATTATTATTTTTTTAAAAAAGGTCAGTAAAAATAACAAAAAGATTTTTTTTTTAAATGTAGAATTAAGGTCAAATGTCAATTTTGCAATTGATGGCCTCTATTTTAAATCTTTTCAAGATTGGTCCTTTTTGCGAATGTCATCAAAAAGCAAGTTTTTTTAAAAAAAAAAAAAAGGAAAAAAATTAGTGGTTCAAACAAGTGACACTGTAGTTAGATACTCACATTCTAGATAAGAGGCCCTGTCTTTGAATCACACCTACTCCTCCCTTATGTACTCCTTGGTTTTGAGGGGGAAAATGAAGAAAGAACAAGAAAAAAACATTTAATCATTGCAATTTCCTCGTATACAATTCTTCGACTCATAATGCGAAATTTCCCGAAACAGTATTGGGCCTGTATTTGCTGCCTTGATGGCCCAAAACTGTTTGGGGGGGGGGGGGGGGGGGGGGGGGGGGGGGGGGGGGGGGGGGGGGGGGGGGGGGGGGGGGGG
>CAVNYN010244199.1:0-14383 GCA_963692815.1 Nyctanthes arbor-tristis | reverse complement strand
CCCCCCCCCCCCCCCCCCAAAAAAAAAAAAAAAAAAAAAAAAAAACAAAAAAAAAATCTCAAATCATGGTTGAACTACAGGGCTTATGCAGCATTATGTATGTGATGGCAAGACAGGGAGAATTGACTGAAAGATATCGTGAGGGATATTCTCGTAGTTGGCATAATCAAAAGTATTCATATTGAGTAATTCTCCATGTATTTCTGAAAAATATAGTTCTACTAGAACACTAGAATAATTTTGAAACCGAGTGATATTTATAGAACAACTACATGTACATGGAATGAATCTCAGTCGTATAAGGAACAGAGAAACAAATGGAGCTTCTAGCCCCCCTTTGAAGCAAGCCAGTTTCACATTAGCAATCAGGTAAACATGAGGGCCAAATGGGCTGAAGAAGAAAAAGGCTACATAGTCTTACCATTTTGTTCAGTTGGATTATCATAGTAAGATTCTGCCACAGTATGGAGATGAACAAAAAATTCTTTGGTGAAATCTTTGCGACGCCTAGCAACAATTTCACCAACCTCGGATGGTGACTTTTTGATCAAATCAAGAAGCTCATTATGCCTTTGAACATCATCGTCAATCTAACAAGAGAAGTCTTGAAGTTAACTCCCATACAAGTAGCTCCATCTTTAGCTATTTTGTAAAAAGATCACAGCTTTTCATAAACAGGAAAAGGGATCAAAGACCTTGCTGCTCATAAATCCATTAGTATTCCATATAGTTGCTAATTCATTGAATTTTCACCCAACACCACATTCATAAAAATCAAACTGGTTATGTAATTTATTAAGTAAAGAAAAGATGATCCAAATATCCATCCTTCTCAGCACAGAGAAATCTACAAGGCAAGATCTAATGGCAATTGCAAGAATAGATATTTGAGAGTCAATACACAAATGAATCAACAACCTCTAGTATATAGTTTCAAATTGACAGTAAAACTGTTTTCACCTAGCATAACCTATCTTTCACAATCTGTCATATATAGACACACACACACACACACGGCTGAATGGTTAAAGCGCCCATCTCATAATTGGTGAATTAGTAGGAGATCGGAAGAGCGTGTGTAGGGACGCCAATGGGACCCTCCAATAAGTATATTGGAATTGGCTCTGTGTCAATGGAATCTCATCATCCATACATAATAAATTGGTGTGGTATATGCATATCATCATATATGAACAGTAACACTTAGCATTCTTATCGACACTAGAACTCATAGGGAAGAAAATAGATTTATGGATGGAAATATGCAATATTTACTGACAAAAGTATTCGGTTTTTGGGGAAAAATCGATATATTTCTAATGTCGAATCAGGATCAACTAGGACATAAATAAAGCATTGGTCAAACTCTTCTTTGGTGTCAAGATAATAGCTATGGATAGTCATCAACTCCTGGGAAAGGGTAGAAGAATGGAACCTATTATGGGACATACAATGCATCACAGATGTAGAGAGAGACTCAAAATCTTTTTCGAGTTCAATAAGTAGCTTCAGGTCAAGGAGAAAATACCTCTTTCAGCTTTCTTGCAAGCCGAAGTAGCTTGTGCTTCATCCCTGGATCACTTTCAGTACCCGCTTGTTCCTGACAACGCTTATAGAAGTGGGGTCGGATACTGCTCCACTCCTTGCTAAAAGTCAGTAATCTTCTCCAATCAGATGGAGTGGGCTTGTCAACCAAAAAGACATTTATTAGCTTATCACAAATGCGGATCATTTTACTGTCACTGAATCTATCATCTGTGACATTGTTATCCTCTTGCTCTTCCTCATTTGATGTTGAAGGTTCATCATCACCTGTGGTATTGTGCTGTACACCAATTGTGGTATTCTCTTTGGCAGATTCATGAGTTATCACGGTTTTATTACCAAGAAAGGCTCCACGATACAAACTGTGCAACGTAACTGTATCAAATGACAGTAGAACGTCTGATTACAAGAAAATAATTCTAGACCTTTTGGCAAACTAAAAAGTATACAAACATGAAAACATGACAACATGCTTTTAAAATTACTGAGCATGAATGAAAAAGTTCATAATTAGTTGAGTAAAATCACCTCCATGGATCAAGTTTAAATTACATTGGAAGATAAAGAAAGATGTAAAGGACTAAACATGCATTTCTTTTTAGGTCATGAAAACTGTTAATGTGTGGGTCTGTGTAGAAAAGGTTACATTGGGAACCTGATATTGTATTCTTTCTCCGAAACTTATATCTAGCACTTGTTTATAAAGCTTTTTTAAAAGGTGCTTTCGAGGAATGATTTTCTTTAGAGAATGTAAGGCTCAGGAGTAGGATATTTATGGCAAAGAGTGGACAATAATTTTTATTTTTCCTTTTATCTAATATGTGTTGAAAATGGAGTTTGACAGCTTGACCAACTTTCTAGCAAGATTGAAGCTTTAGCGAACAAGCTACTAAAAGATTCTCAATTTTTTTCACCTACAGCACCGCAATTTCCATCTTCAAGACTCCAATATCACTATCCTAAACTCAATAAGCCTTCCTGGTAATCCAGCTTGAAAATACAATTGCTATTTCAAATTACATGCAACAAAGTCCACTCGAAAGCTTAAGTCCTAGAATTTGAGCTTAAAATTGTAACACCGTATCGAGTACAAATTCAAACTGACTACAGAAACTTCGAAATTCAGGCCCCAGATTTCCGCAGTCAAATACTGTGCAAATGTTCCAATTACTCCGTAGCTCAACAATAAAATCCTCATAATGATGTAAAACAAAATTCCAATAACTTTACAGCAATCACAATAACTTCTAAACAAATAAAATGATAACTAGCCACGCCACTATTACATAAACAAAAAAGGAAGTTCTAGTCCTACAAAGTAATTGAAACCTCTAGCGCCCAGAACTTCAATTTGTGAACAACTTAAGAGAAATAATGTTCTCCAACGAAAAGGCAAGCACGCAACGGTGAATAATAAAATCAATTAATCTTTTACCTGTAGAATTGGAAGAAAAATAAGGCGAAATTCTTCGAATTGAAGGTCTGCAAAGAGACAGAGATGGAGAGAAGTTTCTCCAAGTACGAGGCGGCAGTCCAACTGCAAAAGCTTTACATGAGCTGAGAGGGGCAGAAGCCAGTTCCATTGAAAGATTCAAACTTGTTTACAGAATTGATAACAACAAATTTCTGAATAATCTAAAGAGCTCGTTCTTCTTGAATCCCCTCCTTAAACCCTGTTTAGGTATCGGTGCTTCCAACAAATATAGGAGTTTTTTATTTTATTTACGGAGCTGGAATGCCTGTCGTGCTCAGGCCGCTCATGACTCGGCCCCGTAAAAAGCTCAAACTGAGCCCGTTCGTGGCCGTAAACAGGCTAAAGTTCGAGCTGACTTTTAAAATTGAAATAAGACTCGAACTGAGCCGGGCCACTGAGCTCAACAAAATTCATGGAGGAAAAATGATTTTTTTATATTATTTCTTAATATTTTTTTAACAAAAATTAATGAGTCGAGCCAAACTTAGCTCGACTTGGAAAAAGTTTAAGCTTTAATTTTTTTGGCTCGAGCTCGACTCAGGCTTTTTTTGACTCCAGACTAAAAATTCGAGTCAAAACCAAGTCGAGATTTTAGGCTCGTGAACCGACTCGACTCGTTTACATCTTTAAGTATACATAAAACAATTTCTACATATATATATATATATTTTCAAAATGATTTAAAAAAAAACTATATATTTGAATATTTGTGGTGATCAATTAATTTCTTTAATTAATTTTTTTACTTTTTTAGTTAAGGATGTTCAAATGTCCAAGCGAAAAATTGATCACTAGTCATGATGCATTTCAAGTATTTTATTGGTATAAAAATTTTAAAATATAGGAGATATACTTATAAACACAGGAGTGGCTCGGTCATGCTCTCTTTAGCGATTTGTCAAATGCAGGGTGAATCTGATCAAAGCAAGGTTCTCAATGGGGGCAAATAGGCCTTCCATTCAGTTTATTAATCCATTTATTATTTATTATTTTATTTTTAAATTCTTTTTAAATTTTTTCATTTATTTTACATTTTTTTCTCATGATTTCTTTTTAATTTTTGTTATATGTACAAAATTTTTTACACAATCTGCATTATACACTGATATGATAAGATTTTTTTTCCTTCACAAATCCCATCAATTTTAAATATGTTACTATCAAAAGGCCACATCAATTTGTAAGAAGAATTTTGTACAAAAATTTTGTACGATTAGCTTAGTTATTTTCTTTTTCTTTTTTTTTTTTAACATTACTTATCTTTATTATTTTTGTAAATAAATTAAATGGATCAAATGCGGGACGCTTTTTGATCCACCTATGGCTTGGCAACAAGTAAAATTTTTATATATGGAAGTCACAATGTCTAATTTTCTAAAAAAATAGATTGTGGGAGCTCAATCTCCAATCAAACATCACCACGTGGCCTCTGACAGGTGAGGTGGCATTGTATGATTGGAGCTCGGGCTCCAAGATCTATTTCGTTTTGAGCCCAATCTATTTCCTTAGCCGGATCGTTAATACTATAATTACTAGTTTTTATAGTTTGCATGAAAATTATTGATATTAGCCTGTGACCTTTGCTTGCGTTGTCTCAATATAACTTGTTTTCTTTCGTCCAATTTCTGAATTTTCTGTAGAAATAGATTGGGCTCTAATTACGGAGCCCGATCTCCAATAATCACTTGCCACCTCACCTGACACAAGTGAGGTGGGGCGGGATTATTGGAGATCAGGCTTCAATTATCTGTTTCTATAAGATGAACTCATTCCTATCTGGCTCCAAAAAAAAAAAAAAAGCTCCTAAGTTTTACATAAATAAATTTTGTGTGATACATTATCAACACAAACACATCATTTACAATAAATTTAAATGTATCGAAATAATACACAACACATATACGTCAATACACCTTTTGGCTGAATTGGTGAACGGTGCTCGACAAGTTGTGGCTCAAGGGAGGGCTAGCATCAATACAACTTCTATTATATATAAAATGATCTAACACTATATATATGGTGTCATATGGTCCTGTGGCGTGCATCGAAATACGCCACATAGTTGTGATTTTTCATGTAGCATATTCTAATATACGTCACATGGTTATATAATACGATATTATTGTCTGATCGTGACTAGGATGGACTTTCTTAAACAAAATGGAGAAGCAACACACTTCAGCACAAGCATCACCCATTCTCTCCTTAACAAACGTTGCATTTTCTTGAAAATTGTTCCTTTCCACTCTCTTCATCTTCTCCTTGTGTAGTCTTCTCAGTACGTACACTTCGGCAATATCAGCATTAGGAGTCAACATGGCTCGGATTATTTTAACACGAAAACAGCTCACGCTTTGTTTGGTAATCATTTATAAATTGGTGAATTTATAAAGGGATTTAAATTTTAAATTTTGTATAGATGTCGAGATTTGATTGTGCCATGTAGAAGTAATGATTAAAATAATGTAAAAGTTCAAGTCAAATCAAATCGTATTTAAATGTGGTGTTGTCATGTGTCTAAAAATTAAAATTTAAATTGATTGATAAATTCAAAGTGTTTTTATATGATTACCAAACATCGTGTCAATATGTAAACTGAGATTTTATTGGTGTGTAGCCAGGACGAATAAATAAATAGTATCACAATGATCCAAAGGAACAAAGTCAGAGATATATATAGGTTTGGTGAAGTTTACTCCAACCATCCAAGGTAATGCGTGACTTCATTACGAAGATGAATTTATGGTGTGATGACGTGACAATGGCGCTTGACTTTAGCGGGAAACAAGAGAGTATTTGTTTGACTAGCTAGGTTGGAATTTGTCATTTCACAAATCCCCCCCCCCACTTTTTTTTAAATTTCAAGGTATTTGACAATTATATGAGATTATAATTTAAATTATAATTTACGACGTGACATTATTTTATTAATTGTTTTTATAAAAAGTAAATAATTGTGGCTTGACTTTTACTTTTTGAAAAAAATGAAACCAATGAAATAATGTCGTGTGGTAGATTATAATCCGATAAAGTTGCCAAACACTTAGTGTTTGGTTAGATTCTCAGATTATAATATAAATTATAATCTGCCACACGATATCATTTCATTGGTTTCACTTTTTTCAAGTTAAAAAGTAAAAGTCAAGCGCAATTATTTACTTTTTACAAAAACAACCAATAAAATGATGTCACGTAGCAGATTATAATCCAGATTATAATCCCAAAAAATTACCAAACACTTTGTTAGTTTATTACTAATAACTGATTCCTTGGGATTCAAGAATTTACGACTCTTCGATGGCTAGTCAAACATCATTTGTGTTGGAGTGAAAGATTCTGAAACTCATAAAAAGATAGCTGACGAATTTTCTCTATAGTCTATTGTTTTGAATTTATTTTCTGTTTTAAAATTTTGGAAGTTGGACTGAGCTAATGCTTAGCTCTTAGTTGAAACAGTTAATAATAGAATTAGATTGGAGAATTTCGTAGACATTACATTTTAAATTACTTGAAAGCTTTCTAACACTCATTTGATGACGTGAATACATATATGCACACCGGTTATCACAAAAAGTTCCTCCATATATACTCTTTCGCACGTGTGCTCTCTCTCTCTGTGAGGAAATAACAACGAAAGAAAATATCTCAATTAGAATTGTTTTAAAGACTGATTCCAATTTAATTAATTTGGCGTTTCCCTATTGTATACTCAACATGTTTATGTTTTCATTATATTTAGAACAGCTTTAATGGAGTACTGCCATGAATTGCCTAAGATGTGACGGGTAAAATTATTGATAGAAAAAATATATCTCCGATATTATTGTGAATTAGAGAGTTAATGGGCCACATGTCTATTTGTTGTTAGCTTTTTGAATTCGAATCGAATAACTAAAACAAGCCTCTTTGATTGCTCGAGTTAAATTAAGTTATCTAAAGTTTGGTTTGTGTGTGTTTCCAGGGTTGCGGCCCATACTCAGATAAAATAGGAGTAGTATTGTCCATTCGGTTCACTTGTGCTGAGAAATTCGTTTAAGATGGAATTCAGGTGATCGATGCTGCAGTTCAACTCCTTGGAAGTCTTGGGTATGATCCAGACGATGGTGCCAGACCAGTGAAGCTTGTGATCCAACGATATGTTGAAAATGAGCTCGCCAAGGGAATATTGAGACGAGATTTTAAGGATGAGGATACAGGAGCGTCAATAGATAGTCTAGTCATGCAAACACTAACCTTTAGGATTTCATCTACATTACTCCAAAGAGAACTCCAAATGCAGCTTCTTATCAGTGACAATAAAGTTATATTTCGGTGAACCATGTGCTCGTAAACTTGCAATGCTCTCTCGCAGCCTCACAAGCTCCAATGACAAGGTTATATGATGAAGTTGAAAAAGAGAACCCAAGAGCTTCCATCTGCCACAGTAGTTATGATCTCTACTAATGCTCTCAAAAAGCCAAAGAACATCAGCATGCCATGTTCATTTGCCCTGTACAACGTCCCAAGAAGTGCCTTCCATGTGTATTCATCCGGTGCGTGTCCAAATGATTGCAGTGTACCAAAGATCTTGATGGCAAGTGGGTTAGTTAAAGCATTATGTGCTCTTAGATTTGGTTTCATCCCACTGTTTAACATACTCTCGAAGCCATTTAGTGCCAAATCCCACTTTCCGCTCATTCAAGCAGGCTCCAATAACAGCTTGCATTGCATCCTCACTTGGACTTAACTCATTCAAGACCATTTCTTGGTATGCATCAAGCGCTAGTTCATTCTGGCCACAGCGAACGAATATGCAAACTAGCGGCCAATGTGTGACTACAGTCCCCACATGATCGTTATCCTTCAAACTTCTCCACATCCCCTCAGCTTGCATCCAGTTATTAACTTGTCCAAAGATCGATATCATAGTGTTATAAACAACTACACCAAAATGTTTCTTGCTACTTCCGTCTCTTTCAGCTTCCACAAACATGATGTTGCATCACAACCCCAAGATTTGGCAACTGCTTTCAGAACCAAGCTATAAGTGTGGCTGGAAATCCTTTTACCAGCCTTCATAAACTCAAAGATTTTCACACCATCACTCTTTCTAGTATACCTCGCTGTACCGTGGATGCCAACCGATGGAAGTGTAGGAAGAAAAGAAGAACACGAAAAGGTTGGAATGGAAGAAAAAAGGAACGAAGAAAGTGAGGAAGGACAAACATACATATATAGCTTTTGTGGTCCCCCCGCCCCCGTGGTGTTGAAGCCTCCCTTGATAAACTTCTATATTAGTTTACCAATTAGTTTACCGATTGTCTACTGACAAGAAGAATAAAATTGTCAATTAAGGTATTCAAATAATTTGAGATTTAAGTATTTTAATGTTAACTGATGAACTAATTAATAAAACAACAGAGAAAGTATAGCATCAGGTATATAATACTTCATAGCTAGTGACCCCTGCACCAAACCGATAGACATTTGCCTCTAATAGGAAGGATTTTTGCCAATTCACGGATTGTAAGACAAGTCCACAAGGCAACGATGAATCGGCCTCGTCTTGCCCCGCAAAAAAATTTAAAAACACAAATTAGTGAATAGGAAAATTTTGAAGAAGCCGCATCAACACTATACTTGGAAGACCCGACCTGACTTGCGTTTTAAATTCCATTTTTTTTTTCTTTTTGGGGCAAACCTTAAATTCCAATTTTGAATTACCAAACGTCTAGAAACACCCCCCCTAAAAAAAAAAAAAAGGAATAAAGAAAACTCATCAATCACTATGCGGATGAGAAGCTCACCCAATTTCTTTCCCGATCCGCCTTGGTGGCTATTTGATTCTCATAAAGAGAAATAATAATGAGGTGAAATGAGTGGTGTGGATTTAGTGAAAGTTTGAAATTCATGGTTATAAATAAGCAGTTATCATATCAGTGGTAGGTGTTATTATAATGTATTTTGAAAAAGAAAATCAAACACCTTCTTAATCTGATCCGCATCATGGGGCAATAACAGTGAGCCAATTTTTTTCCAGGGCAATAACAATTTTCGAATATCCAACACTCCCTTTGCCAACACAGCAGAAATGTCTACAGTTGACTCAGTTTATTTATTTCATTTCATTTCATTCATTTCAATTTAATTTCAAAACAAAACGCTTGCCGTCAATTTTGTAACCAAATCGGTGTTGGGATTTCCTTTTCCTTTTTTAAAGGAAAAACAAAGTCAAATTTGACTTCCACGTTGGGCTTTTCTAAGACAAATGTATGAAGATTGAAGAATACTTAAAATACTTGTTTAATTGAAACCATTACATTAACTTCAAAACAGAGAGAGAGTTAACTCACATGTCTATTTTTTTTTCCTTTCCGTGATCTTTTCTTAGTTTCACTATTAAAGTTAATTAAATATTAATAAATGCATTTGCTGATGCTGATGTTCATTTATAAACAAAACTTATTTGTCACAAAAAGTAAAACTCTGTGATTTTTTTTTTTTAAATCCTCAATAGCCTTAACCAAAAACAGTTAATGATGAAGGGTACCAATTTTCTTGCTGAGAGAGAAAGAAAAAGTAGCCGAAACTGCCTAGAAACAATTAAGAGCCCACCGGGTCACGTCACTGTCCCTCCATAAATTTGCTTCCCAATTGAATTATTAGGTGACGTCATTTTATTAGTTGTTTTTTGTAAAAAGTAAAAGATTGCTGCTTGACTTTTACTTTTTGACTTTTTGAAAAAAGTGAAATCAATGAAATGATGCCGTGTGACATATTATAATCCGGGTGTGTTGCCAAACACTTTGAGTCATGGATTACGTCTGGATAATGTCCACCAAATCTATATATATCCCACTCCTCCTTTCATTAATTCATTCAATCAATTCCGCCTCTCCTTCAGAAGAAAGCCATGTTGAGTCCGAATTCTTATATTGCTGAAGTTTATGTGTTGAGGAAACTCCACAAGGAGAAGATGAAGCGACTCGAAAAGAAGACAAGTCGAGATAAGGCATTATCTGTTGAAGATAGAGAGAGTAATTCTGCTGCTGCTGGATCCGCGGCCGGCTGCTTTTCGGTTTTGTTCAAGAAAGTCCATCCAAATTCTATGCCAGATTCTGATTCCTAATTAGATCTAGATCGATACCGTGGTCAATAGTTATTAGAATGTAATTTGGTTCATAAATCATATATTCGTACGTTGTCAACTCTAGGAAGAAGATTTGAAATTTTTATATTCATTATATTGCAAATTATGATATTCTAGTTTCCGTAATGTGTTGAATAGAGTGTTACGTAATATCTGAAATATTGCTGATTGTTGTAGCCATCAGATTACACTTTTAATCAATATATAATTATCACAAGACACTTTTGGGTCTACTGAATTTTCCTAAATTCTATGACGTATCTAGTGACATCACAAGTTCATCCAAAGCCCAAAGACGAGAGGTCAGTTTCCGATAGGGGAAAGATATGGAAAGAGGATTATGTATAACTGCAAAAACAGCTTCATTGGGACTTTAGCAATAGACCCTACAAGCTCAAAGTATATGGTCATATGATCTTTCGTTGCTAAGCTATTAGGGGTTCCACAATTAGTTGACCTAGATAATGGGATCAATGTATGTTAATTTGTGTTGTTCATCCCATATTACTAAATTGTTATTATTTTCTTGGTCAGTATGAACTATGTTCCTAATTGAAAATAATTAAGAACTGACTAGTGAGAGTCCCCTTCTGCGCCTGATGCATGGTGTACTATGGCACCACACAGCCTATGTGGCGTGCATATAGACACTCTTCGCCACATGAGCTGTGTGGTGCCATAACGTACCATACATCGGGCGCTAGATCATTTTCACGACTAGTGAACTCTATAGACTATAAAAAGCTTGACAACGGGTTTCATAGTCAAGTGAACCAATTCCTTACTAATCACCACAACTTGTCTTAGAGGCTGCTTGATTCTCATTATTGATATTGATTTATAATGAGAAATTATAATGATGTGAAATAAGTTGTGTCGATTTAATAGAAGTTTAAAATTTATAATTATAAATGAGCAGTTTTAAAATCAATGATCAAATTGGTAATAGATAAAATTATAAAGAGGGATTGATAAAGAGAATCAAACGAGTTCTTATATTCCTCCCTTATTATTCTTAGTCCCGAGCTTGCTATCATTATCCTGTGCTTCAGTGCTAAACCATTGATTTTTTTATTTTTCTAAGATGTGAGGTATTTATAGGGTCTCAATGGGATCGAGTAATCGAGACCAATTATTGGACAACTTTACAAATTGAAGTGTGGAAAATGACTAGAAATTGTGGCATTAATGAAATTTTGCCTAGGTTAATCTCCATGTTTTCTTTTTAATTTGTCCAATTTACTTTGTCATGTTTATATATTTAATATTAGTATTAATTTTAGGAACACGTCAAACATTAAATAAGGGAATTTAAAGGAATTGGTTTATAATTTCATTTTCCCCCACCCCACCCCACCCCAACCCAACACAACCCAACCCAACCCAACCCAACCCAAATCCAATTCTTTTTTTAATTATTATTTTGGAAAAAGTATAGTGGATAAAATTAATTGGACGGACGAAATATGCAGACCCACTAAAGATAATAATAAATATAATTCCTTTTAATCATTTTTCAATTAGAACCATTCTGCTCATAAATTTTATTTTGCCTTATGTCTGTATGTAATATGTAGCACACATCTTCGTTACAAGTTTGGAGTGTTGAAGTTTAGATCTTTGCCATATATGCACACAGGCCTAACAACATGTATGCGTATAAGTAAAATAAAAAATTTTTTATTCTGCTTATACAAAATTTTTGTACAATTTTTTCTTACACACTCATGTGACTCATATGATAGTCATAAATTTGAAAGTGATGTATGATTACTGTTTTGTGAAGAAATGAGTTATACTACATTCCAACTCCAGACTTGGAGTATAATATTATTGATACCAAATTTAACTTTCGACTCAACAAACAGGATTTATATTCGCGAGAAATTTGTATTCGAATTGATATGAGCAATCAATGCAGACAAGGCAAGGAATGTTTTTTAATCTTTGTAATAAATGGGAGACTATAAATGTGTAAAGATAAGAAGAATGAGATTTGAGTGTCGAACCCTTTCTCACTTCTGTTTTGCCTATATTTATAGTATACATTTACTTGTTTGCATGGAATAATGATTGTGTGTATTTAATGTCAGACCCACAAGGATGACGTAGGTGTCAAATCGGTAGGGGTTAATCCTTCACTTTTTTGACTAATTATGTTCGTCGTTAGGTCACTGAATCAGGTTTTCAGGTTTTCTAGTCGTCAGGTCGCCAGGCCATTGGGTTAAGTGAGGCGCTTAAGGCCTGTTTCCAAGACTCTATACCTGTTGACCTTTGTTGACCTTTGACCCTCGCTGACTCTTGTGACCTAGTGGCTACAAAATGTCCCCTCAAGGTCACTGTTCTTTGAACCCAAGGTTAGCGGCCTTGAAAGTCAATTGGCGGTTTTCTCGGAACCTTTTTGCCATCTGAAATCTGACTCTTTGAATTTCAAAAAAGAAGATCGGAAGAGCACACGTTGCCACATATCTGTCGTTTAGTGGAATGGCGTGTTAGGCAATAATCATTACCTTGAGTGTTGCCTTTTAAGTTCCCAATATCCCACGCGGCCGGTGCCCTTCTATCTTCCAACCAAACTCTATTTATACCCCTCTGTTTATTCCTTTCCCCCTTCGCATTGTCTTTTTTAGCACCCAGCTTCCAAGGATTTTTAGTTTACCAATTTCTTCAAACATTCTTGTGACTTGTTGATCTTTTCTAGTGTTCCTCCAAACTTCCCAGATAGTATCAGTGCCAAGGTAAAAATACTTTTTTCTT
The DNA here is from genome assembly GCA_963692815.1 of Nyctanthes arbor-tristis. NCBI lineage: Eukaryota > Viridiplantae > Streptophyta > Magnoliopsida > Lamiales > Oleaceae > Nyctanthes > Nyctanthes arbor-tristis. Next base: position 1,478 of record CAVNYN010244199.1, on the reverse strand, counting down.
GATTTATAAGGGATTTCGCAAAATGGAGGGTAGAGAGGGGTCTCTTCCTGTGAGTGATATAGGTGAAGGCGTGGTAGCAGACATGGAATGGTCCATGGATGAGGAAACAGTAGTGGTAACGCCAGACTCGGCGTCGGGAGTCCAGTTTGATTAGACGGATGATCGGGAGGCCTCTGGCGGGGGTGATTCGCTATAAAGACCGGCCGTGGGTGTGCAAACATATTCCTTCTAAAATAAAAGAGACTGACTTACATGCGGTAAGGCAGGATTATCGCGTTCCTGATCGCGTCGCGCTTTGGGTCCCCTATGAAGGAGAGCGGGCTCATTGCCCCCTAATGGGTGCGTAGCAGCGAGCATCAGTTTGTTCGAGGCAGGTTTCCGCGTCCCGCTTCCGCGACCTGTCACTGGGCTGTTGAGGTCCTGGGGGATTGCCCCCTCTCAAATTACACCCACAAGTTGGAGGACGATCATTGGAGTTCTCACTTTGTGGCAACACAAAGGATGGGGATATCCAAGTCTGGAGGATTTTAACTCGTACTACGTGTTGAGGGCCTCACCCTCCGGGAGAGGGTGGTTCTACTTAGTTGCACGGTTTAAGCCCGGGGCCTTAAACCTATGGAGAAATTTGGTGAGAGGGGCATTCGAATCCGATCCCAGTTGGAAAGAGAGCTGGTTTTGGGTAGGGGACGAGTGGAGGAGTCCGCCGAGTTCTGGCGATGATGACACGAGCGTCACCACAAACTATATGGGACCCAGTAAGCATGTGTTTTATAGGACTTCCTCCGCGGGCTGACAGACTGACACTGTAACTGTGTTTTCTTTCTTGCTAGGTATCGAGTGAGGTCGAACATTATCTGCGCTGTTTCAGGAACGGGCTGAGGTTGTAGCCCAAATATAGAAGCACCATCGTCACGTCACAGATCTGACAGAGGAGGACTTCTTAATACGTACCGGCCTGTTTGTTGTTCCCAAATCCGAGCACATATCCGAGAATCTGAGCAACTGTAAGCTGCTCTTCCGTATCTGAGTGCCCTGCCTTTTAGATATTCCTTAGGGTCCTGACACTTGTTTCTTTTCAGGGAAAAAATATCTTTTCAAGGGCCAAAAGCAGGCTATTCCAGGGACCGAGAGGAAGAGAGTTGCGTTGGAGAAGAGAAAAGCAGCGCGCGACAAAGCCGAAAAAATGAGGACAGCCGAATAGCTCAATGAGGCATTGAAGAGGCAGGAGGAGAAAAAGAAGATGAGGCAAGATAAGGCCACTGGGAAGAGGCCTATGATAGCTGATGAGGTGGCCGCCTCTGAGCGACCTATGAAGAGACAGTTGGCCATCCGGGAGCCCATGGCCAGTCCTCCGCCTACCCTTCCTACTGCTACTGCTCCCATTGCTCCACGCGATGAGCGACCTCCTAAAGGACCCGTCGATATCCTAGGTGAAGATCTTTATCTCCCAGTGGATCAAGCTAGGCGAACTGAGATAG
>CAVNYN010244197.1:17346-41647 GCA_963692815.1 Nyctanthes arbor-tristis | reverse complement strand
TTATAACTTCAATTATCTACAAAAATTGTAATAAGTGGGGAGTGAGTACAACATACTCAGTGAATAACACAATCCTTTGATTCACCTTTCGTTTATAAAACTCATTTCCAAGCAAATCATTGCATGTACAAAGCTTTTCAATGCACAAAAGGGCCATATCGCTAGTTAAACTACTACCCGTGGTGCGCGCCAAATTCAATTCAATTAAGTGGATCCACAATGAACCCCGGTAGACCCTTACCGAGATTCCAATTCAAAGCAAACGCCACACTAATCTTCCCTATTCCGGGATCATTGAATAGATGATAGTGTAGGAAACAAATCAGAATGGCCAAGACCACACAGTAAGGCCATACAATCACAAAGCAAATCAAAACGGGTAGAGCATTAACTAGCGATACAAATGCAATAAAAAAATCTTTCTTTCAATAATAATGCATTCAAATCCATGTTTGTCTCATCAAAACCATCAATCAAATACACACTTATCTTATCAAAACTTTATGCATGTAGAAAAGGAATCAAAGTATTAGGTTATCCACGTGAAGAAGTATCTTTAAAGCCCTGATATTCCTCAATTAAAGCTATCTTTCAAGCTATAATCCTTCCATATATGGTAAGAGACTCTTTTCAAAGGACAAATAGATATTTTGGCTGGTTTTTATTGGTTTCCTCCTTCCCTTGGCCAAGTTGGACGAATTTTGAGGTTCGGGAGAGAAAAGGGAAAATGGTTTGAAAGAAAAATGAAATCCTTAGCTTCCTATATATAATAGTTAGGATTTAGCTAATTTTAATAACTTTTGAGTTCCGCAAATCACGACGTGACAAGTGGTGCCAATCATATCATGATAAGTGGCGCAAGTAACCTCATGACAAGTGGCGCGATGTGGCGCCGCACACTTGTCAGGAAATTGCCCAAGAAGTCCTTCCCCTTGCATTATCTCTCAATCAAGTTCACACTCTTCAATTCATGTCAATTAAGTCATTACACTTTAGTTTATGTCAATTATCAACCAAGATCTTTCTTTAGCGTCAATTCAATAACAATATTTTGATCTTCAAGCAATCTTTCAATGATATTCAAATAATTCTTCCAAAACAACAATTTCGTTGCTTACCTTAATTTGTAGAAATTTTCGAGATGTTACATAGATTCTCACATAGAAGGCCTCATGTCAGTTAGAGTGGGGCTCTTAATTTATAAATTGGTCTCACTTTCTCTACCCAAGCGATGTGGGATTGAGGTTGTCACAATCACCTCACCTAAAGAGACTCAGCGTCCTCGTTGGCTATACTTCCGGTTGGGCTTTGCTTTGATACTATCTATAATGACCTATTCTATTTTGACATGAGGCCTTTTGAGTGAGAATTTAAGAGTAAAACCGTGTGGGCTAGGCCCAAAACGAATAATATTACGTCAAAGTCCAACTGAAAATATGGCCAATGAGGACGTTGAGCCTCTTTAGGTAGGGTGATTGTGACATCTTCAATCCCACATCGCTTGGGTAAAGAAAGTGAGACTGGTTTTAAGTTAAGAGACCCACTACAACTGACATGAAGCCTTTTGTGTGGGAATCTAAAAGCAAGACTGGGCGGGCTATGCCCAAAGCGGACTATATCACGTCAAAATAGAGCGGGTCGTTGCAATAAAGATATTAATAATTAATGTCAAAGTAGAGCAGATCATTACAATATAGATATTAATAACTAATAATTGCATATTCTTTTTCACTAAATAGAGAAGTAGCATATGAAGAGGGTGTGAAAATGAGGATTAGGGAATACTTTCTGTATTTAATAACAACATCCTCTGTTAATAATAATCTAACTCGATGTGCTAAATTAGATTAAAGTTGGGGGAAAAAAGTTAAGAGAAAAACATTAGGAGGAAAAAACCTATTTTCAAATAATATGTAGGGAGAAATACTAGGGGAAAACATACTAAAAGATTTTGTTTATTTTTAAATTTTTTTTACAAATTATTTTTTCATTATTTCTTTTATCATACCATATTCAATTTTTTACAAAATATTATTTTTTAAAAATTTATTATATATTTTTTAAGGAATAAAGTTGGGGGATGTAAAAGAGGGGCTAAATTTAGCCCTTCTTTTACTTTTTTCCTCCTCCAAAATGGCTCCCTCCTCCAATACATTATTTGATTTTGTGGGGGGAAAAACCCAAATTTAGTTTTTTCTACCCATATTAATTGAAAAAATTTTAGGAGGACATGAAAATGGGACATTATTAGGTGACATTCTCAAGTGGCACACTTGTATTGGGTGATGAAAAAGTAGCCATGTAATCATCACCTAATGAATGTGTGCCACATAAGAACGTCACCTAATAATGTCTCTCTAAAATTACTCTATTAATTGTGCTCTTAAAATCAATTATGTTACTTAAAGCAGCACTTCTCGTTCTATGCAAATGTATATACCACATAAATTTAAAGATTCAAGTTATGTATATCCATGACCCGCATTAAATGACATTTTGTTTGACATGATATTATCCGCTTTGTACCTAACTCGCACGGTCTTATGCTTGGATTCTCACACAAAAGGCATCATGTCAGTTGGAGTGAGTCTCTTAATTTATAAATTGGTCTCACTTTCTCTACCCAAGCGATGTGGATTGAGATTGTCACAATCACCTCACCTAAAGGGCTCAGCGCTCTCGTTGGCTATACTTTTGGTTGAGCTTTGCTTTGATACTATCTATAACGACCTATTCTACTTTGACATGAGGCCTTTTGAATGAGAATCTAAGAGTAAAACCGTGCAAGTTAGGCCAAAAACGGATAATATTATGTCAAAGTCCAACCGGAAGTATGGCCAACGAGGACGTTGAGCCCCTTTAGGTAGGGTGATTGTGATAGCTTCAATCTCAAGATCGGAAGAGCAGAGAAAGTGAGATTGTTTTTAAGTTAAGAAACCCACTCTAACTGATATGAAGCCTTTTGTGTGAGAATCCAAAAGCAAGACTGTGCTAGCTATGTCCAAAGCGGATTATATCATGTCAAAGTAGAGTGAGTCGTTACAATAAAGATAATAATAATTAATATTAAAGTAGATCGGATCATTACAATATAGATATTAATATTTAATAATTGCATATTCTTTTTCACTAAATAGAGAATAGAAACAACACCCCCCCCAAAAAAAAAAAAAGAAAAAAGAAAAAAAAAAGGAGGATATTGACTGGTACCAAACTTTTTGTTATTTTCTTGATCTTTATGGCACTGCTATCTTCACGAAATGGGACTCTATGCCTACAAATTGATATTTTGAGATAACAGAAAGAATTACCTAGCTATAGATATCGACTGATGTTTAACTAAATTTAACTAGACAATAAACGTTAAACTAAGGAGCTTGATTATAGCCCCCAAGGAAAAATCTAAGCTCGACCATGTGATATCTTTGATTTTTGTTACATGTATAAAATAAGGTAAAAGAATTGAACGTATTAAAAGAATAAATCGCGTATTGAATAATTAATATCTTTTGAAATCAATATATATATATATATATATGGTTCACGCTACTCTTCTTTCAAATATTGATATTCAAATATAATTAAGGTTTCAAATTTTAATATGATATATCATATCAGAACTTATAAAGTCCCATCTAAATGAATAAGGGTGTGTCCTCGATATAGAATTGGGTTAATTTCACAAATCGTCCCTAACATTTGAGTTAAGAATCGGTTTCATCCACAACCTTTGTTTTCACCATCCACAGCCTCCAACCTTTAATAAATGCACCCAAATTGTTATTTTTTCCAATATTCGAAAAAAATTTCAACGAAATGACAATTATACCCTTTACACTTTTTAAATTTTTTAAAAAAAGTTTAAAAATTATAAAAGAATTAAAATTGAAAAAGAAAACCCAACCCAACCCAACCCACCGACCCCCTCTTCCTCTCAAGTTTGGGAGCCGAAAATGGAAACATTCCGCCAGCCGGCCATTCTGGGTTTTCTTTTTTATTTTAATTTTTTTATTATTTTTAAATCTTTTTTTTAAAAGTTAAAAAATTTAAGGGGTGTGATCGTCATTTCGTTGAAACTTTTTTGGAATGGTGGAAAAAAATGACGATTTGCGTGTATTTATTAAAAGTTAGAGGCAGTGGAGTGTGAAAACAAAGGTTGGGGACGAAACAGACTCTTAGCTCAAAGGTTGGAGACGATTTGTGAAATTAACCCTATAGAATTCGTTGGATTTTTTTAAGTTGTATGGATTCTTATGGGATTGACGGATTTTAATAGAATTTCACAGAATCTGTCAGATTCTCATGAATTCTATGACATGGATTTTTGTGGATTTCTAATGAAATTTGTTGAATTTCAGAGGGTGTATCCAACACAGAATTTGATTCATAGAATTTTATATTGATTTTTTAGGTTGTTATTTCTAATTCGTTTTCACCTTGTGTGGTTGGGTAATCAATAATAAAAATCATTTAAGAACTTACTAGTATCATGTTGATAAATTTAAATGTTAGAGTAAAATTTTTCTTTTCTCTTATTAATTTATTTTTGTTCGAGTTGAATGCTAACTTGGTATAGAAAAAGTTATATACGACTTTTTACTCGATGATCAAAAAAATAAGAAAAAAGTAAAATATTCAAATAATTTCAACCTTGCCTTCTTTCAAATGAAAAACTTAATATTTTTTAATTAAAAATGAATAATGATAATAAATCATTTTTTACTTTATGTACGAATATAAAATTTATGAAATTATATTGTAACTTTTTAATATCGTGGTAATACTGCATCTTCATTCTAAACATTCATTTACTTTGCACAAATTAGAATATAACGTGATTTCCAAAAAAAAATGAAGTTTTTGTCAATTTGGATTTTACAAAAAATTATGAAAGTATTTTAAATTTAATATCATTATATTTTTGTAATGGGTTAATTTCACAAAAGGTCTCCAACTTTTGGGTTAATAATCGATTAGATCTCCAATCTTTTTTCACTCCTCTGGGTCCTTAACCTTTCATAAATACATACAAAATATCTGTTTTTTCACTATTTGGTCAATTTTTTTTAAAAAAATGACAATTATACCTTTAATTTATTAACTTTAAAAATAAAATATTAAAAATAATAAAAAATTAAAAAAAAAAGGAAAAAACCTACTCCTTCCAAGAAGAATCCCCCCATTTGTTGTCGGGAGCAGGCTGTTTCCGACAGCAAATGGGAGAAGGATTCACACATCTTCCCCAAAAAAAACTTTGGCCACCGGAAACGGCACCAAAAAAATGCTGCCGTTTCCGGTGGTTCTTGGAAGGAGGAGAGGGAAGATGAGGGTGTTTAAAAGTTTAATTTTAAACTTTTATTAATTATCTAGACTAGATGTAAAAAGATTTTATGAAATCCATAAGAATCCGACAGTAATAGGTTGGATATTAACAAGAATGGTGCAAGTGTATTTTAAACTTAGAATCCATAAAATTCCATTAAAATCAACTATTTAATAAAATCCATCAGATTTCATAAGTAATTGAGTGTACCAGAATTCTGCAGAATCTATAGAATTCTGAATTGAGGACACCGGATTTCTATGGAATCCACAGAATTCTAAACCGAGGACACCTGAAGTTATAAGATTTTTTAAAATTCACCAAATTCTATATTGAGGACACCCCTAATTCGATTGACAAAGAGTTAACTCAACAAAACTAAGAAGTTGTTTCAACTCTAACCACAATTTGGATTTCTGTGGGGCTTGTTTTGTTAGATACTTGTGACATGCTTAATCAAGCTCCTTAATTGGAGCTTGATCAAGTGTTGTAGCGGGACTGTTGATATAGACCTTTTTTTTTTTTTTTTGCGTTATATATACCCTTATTAGATGCTTAAGTTATAGCTGTTAATTTGAATATTAGTTATCATTAAATAAAAGTAAATTAGAAATATGGTTTATTTTACTATTTTTTTTATAATATTTTTTGTGAAAAAGTAAATAAATTTAGATAATAATCGGAGGTGGGAGTACTGAACATTCATTACTTCTAACCAATCAAGAACTCACATGTGGGGTTCAAGATCTAAATTAAATAACAAATTGAAAACTTTGAATCCACGGGTGGATTCTTAATTGCCGAGAAAACCTTCACTGTAGTTTGGTGCTCCAGACTAATAAAGAACTCGAATGTGGGTTTTAGGGTCCCAATTTATTATTTATTTAACTTGAGCCCCAACATCCACATATGGTTTCCTAATTGGTCACAGTACTGTTAGAACATTGAAGTTTTTCCCCGAGTACAGTACAGGGAGTAACAAAATTTTTTCCAAACAATGATGTAGATTCTTATGAAAATGGCCGTTGCCGTCTTGACTCATGTCCCTACATGTATTTTTCACCAACTTTTCTAGAAACACTAATATGGATGATTACGCACTTAATGTAATGGATCTTCAATTGGCACGTGCTAAAGAGATTACACGGTTTAATACTAATTAAGAAAAACTTTTACTAGGACAAACTCGAATAGCCCAAACTTGACAGTAGGAGCTTTGTGACCATGTAAAAGTTTTGGTATATATTTGTTGGCATGAAATTTATGGTGTTGCCATTTTGCTAATTTTTACATATATTACCATTCAAGAATAACTAATTTATTTATGGTACTTCAAAAAAAAAAATAAAAAATAAAAAAAAATTTATTTATGAAATTGTCACGTGCAATGCAAAAATTACTTGGTTGACATGAAATCATTTCTCATATGAAAGATTTTGTTTAATCGTGTTATTAAGTGCCCGTCATGATTTCTTTCCATATTTCTTGAGTATCAATTGATGATTTCATTTAATCAAGTTTTCTTCATTTCCTATTGTCGACAATAGGAAACCCGACTTTTGCTAGTAACTATTCTAAGGAAACGACATTGGTTCCTAACATTACCCAACTTCTTTTACTTAAAAATTGATTGTAGAGATATATATATCTCTGTGTGTATATATATATATATATATCTCGCTTTTCCTTATTTCGATATAAGGCAAAGTTTGGTTCATATATATATATATATATATATTTCACAAGCCTTGTGAAGGTTGAAAGGAGAAAATACTATACATTGCCGAGAGTTGAGAAAGAACTTCATCAATAAATTATAAATATGTGAAGATTAAATTTCTGGTCAGATATCTTTATTACATGAATCCTGGTTGGTGACCGAGGTAATCAATCCAGGTGAAATAAGGAGTTTTCACAAAGGAATAATCAAGTAAGAGAGTGTTGATTCGTGTGAGGAGTTGTAGCAATTGGAGATAGAAGAAGTTGAATGAAGCTGATTTCTGCATACGTCAAAAGACCAAAGTCAAGAGAGTTGATTTTACAATTTCTTAGGAGTGTTTTTTAATGTGTCCGTGAACGCACTAATTTTTTTTAAATATCTTGTACTTGTGAAATCTTGATTTGATAGTATAAGTAGATTTGTTCCGTGACATGGGTGCATGTGGTTTTCTTTTTCCTGAGGGGTTTCCACATTAAATCGTGTGTTGCTTTCTTATTTTCCTGCACTAAGTTTTACTTTCTTTTCGCGATTTCTAGACCTTGATGTATCTTGCCTAACTTGTTGGGATTGGCATGTATCTTGTCTTGCTCTAACTTCAAATGAAAACTAAATTTTATGCACTTCAATCGATTATATGTGTTAACTCACATATTGGATACATAACTTGTTTGGTTTATTAATTGACAAGTTGGATTAATTAAGTCCAATACTAACATTATTCTATTTGTGTGTCTTAAAATGTCTTCAATAGTTCTCCAAAGTTACCTCATACTATTCATCCACCGAATAAGAACCACATTTTCTTCCAGTTGGATCGATTTACAGTGCATAATATCCGCTTGAATGGCTACCCATAGCAGACTTGATTCCACCATTAATAATTAAAGTTGTAGACAACAAAAACCAAATGGTGTCAATTTCGACGCGTTTATCAGGTATCTCAATAATTTTAGTACCTTAATTAAGATCACTTTGATAAAGAGTAATAATAAAGTTAAGATATATATAAAATATATATAGGTAAAGTCGAGAATATCTCCCCCACTTCATTTTTGTCAAGATTACAAATCTTATACATTAATGATAACTACTAGGAATCAGATGACCAACCTATTGATTCATCCCACTCTTTTATATTATACTAATTAATTAGTTCGAAAAAAAAAATTAAAATTCCTAGAGACGTGTGCTCTTCCGATCTCTTGAAGTAAAGTTTTTCGGAATTTCATATGCTCTCAAAAAGTGATTCCATTCCCCACCCCTGGTTCGGATATGGAAACTAAGTCGGATTCCGTCTTCAATCAAAGCTAACACCTCATGTCACACTCTCAATTTTAACAATAGCAGAAGTATTTAAATATATATATATATCCATTGTAAATCGATGGCGAGACTTTGCAATTACAATTCAAAAATATTGATACAATTTTCGCTGTGCACTCTGATAATTTTATGTACTGTAGGCTACCCACAATAAAACATCGGCTACACGCTAAAATCTCGATCACATACATGTATCTCATCCATCTTTGGGACGATCTGAACATAAAGCTATTTAATCGAATACCTAAAGGATTGTAGAAGATGAGGGGGTGAGTACAAAATATCTAGTGAATAACAACATGCATTGGCTCATAATAGAATGCAAGGAAGGTCATGATACCACAAAGGAAGCCATTTATATGTTCAAATCGGGCCACCACTAGCTTAGCCCCTACCCATAAGCGCAAAGCACAAACATTCAATAACAATTCAAAATAGTCAAGACCACGTAGCAACGCTATAGTACCATAAAAATACCACAAAGCAAAGCAAAGGGTAGGTAGCACTACTAGCGATGTCCAAAAGTAAAGAAAAATCATTTATCCAAAGACAAATGTGCACACTTAAGTATCGAATACCAAATCAATACAATAAGAGCATAAGAAGCAATTACGCACGATCAAATGCTATATCTCCTCATTTGTTTTCTCCAATTAAATGCTATATCTTCATATTATAAATAGGGAACAATATATATTTGTAGGGGGTGAAGGGACGGTGGAGGCGTGGATGGATGTGAGGGTGAAGGAAGCTTCGAATCAATTGGTCTTTTATAGAGTTTAGGAATTAATTGTATTTAATTAGCCATTTAAATCCACTAATAACAAATCTAACAAGTGTCTTAGACTCTTGACTATATTAGCAATTAATTAATTATAAACATAGCATGGTTTTGACCCTTGGCAAGTCTAACTTTATTTATTAATTATAAAAGTATCACATGTCTTAAAATTTGACAAAAGTATAGTAACTTGACAAATCTAGAAATCAATTATTTTTAAAAATCAACAAATATCTTATAAGTTTAGCAAAACTAACCCCCTTCAATAATTATAAAAATAACTTATATCTTATAATTTATGCAAAGTTAATTGGAAATTTCTGCAGGATGTTACACCTCACCTAGCACAGGTGAGGTGTCAGTCTGTGATTGAAAACCGGGCTGCGTAAGGAACTCAGCTCTAGTTCCTTAGAATTGTCCCACACCCCCCTTTAAAAAAAGGGGAAAAAAGTGATTCCCAAATTGTGGAGTACTAGTCAAGAGTATCGAGTTCAGTACTCTTAGAATACTGGACTTTTTCCCTATCACAATATATGAGAATCACTTATTGAGAGCAAACTAAGTTCGTAAAAACTTCAGCTCAAGAAAAGGGGTCATCTTTATAAATAGTATTGATTATTATATTTTCGAACAACAACAACAATAATAAAATGTGACAAACATATTTTGGGGAAACAAAAAATTGGATTATATTAGTATGCGTCAAGTGTAATTATCATCGTAGTGCAAATTTTTTTTGCAGAGTCAACACATTGGTTGGACTTCACATTTTGTTCTAACTCTCACATTAAGAATGACTCTGTAAATCTGTTCATTTCTTTGGATTTTTAGCAATTATTATTGCTTCAGATAAATTCAACAAAAATAAAATTGGTCGAATTTTTTTTACTTTAGTTGCGTAGCATCCAAACTCTTATTACTCTTGGTGATGTTGATGCACATGTCAATTTTACATATAAAATTTTCTGGTTTTAAAAATTTTCTGGTTTTAAAAATACTTTAGTTGAAACCCACGTTTAATGTTTATGTTTAACCATGTACAAACTACAAAGTGTGTCCCCCCCCCCCCCTTATTCTTTTAAAAAATTTTAAAAAGGGGAGATATGAGGGGGAAACTAGGGAAGAGATGAAAACTGAAACATCCAACCATTACACTACAAATCGAACCGTGTATAAACTACATAGTTAAATAATTAAATGGAATAATGGATAACACATTCATTATAGATAAATAAAATTAAGAAATAACAATGCTTAGATTCCTAAATTTCTCAAATTTTTAAACTATTCCATATTGGTCATCTTCTAGGAATAATGTTATGCAACAACATTGCGTTCCTAAAAGATGCAATCGTAATGAACAATTGTTCATGTTGTCCTACGTTTTATGAAAACTTCATTCTCATTTTTACAATAATCTTTATGAAACATACCAGTTGTCATTAAAGAAACCGAACGAATATTAAAGTAAAAGAAGAAATATTTATTTATTCTTATAAATTATAGGGAATTCCCTCCACAAAAAAGAGGGTTATATGGATCCTTTTCACCAAAATGACAGACATTATTAAAATTATTAATAATCATTATGGTGATTATATAGACACCACACTTTTTACTAACCACACCACATTTTAATTATATTCATGATCCTTTATATTTTTAATTTTTTATACTTACATATAATTAACTTATTTTTGTTGTATTTTTATTTTTAATATTTTATTATTGTGACATCTTATATAGAATAATATCTTGATTCTAATATTTTCATTGTGGGAATTGCTTGAAATTTTTAAATAAACGAACACGTAATATCTAGTTATACACAACTACATATTTTCATATGATTTTAAGGTACACATATCAAAGTTTTTTAAATATATTCGATCATTAAAAAATTAGAGGATAATTAAATAAAAAATTCAAGAAAAAATGTAGTAGAAACTTTTAAGGGCTTAAATATTATAAAAAACAAAAATTAGGGATGTTTATATTAATAAAAGTGTAGTGTGTTTAGTAAAATGAGTGGTATAGATATAATTAGCCTCATCATTATTAAGATAGCAGACAGACAGACATACATAAAATATAAAGAATCTCTGCTTTTTATGTTATGGGAACAACTGTTTAAATGCATGAGCTTGAAATTATTTGAGTTCATAGGGCCTTTCATTATTTAAACTTAGATTTCTTAGATCTTGTGACTTGATTCAGTCCAAGTAAATTGATGGAAAGTATAATAATGTCAAAGAAGCAATAAAGTAATTCAATTTGTTTAAACATCAAAACTTTAAGATTCTTAATTTCAAACAAGATAATATACTAGATGTGCCAGACATTTAAAGTAAAACGTCACGAAGCAATAATTAACATGGTATCATGCCTCACACAATTATTTACAACAAAAATTTATCACCCAGTACAAGTATATAGGTATGAGTTCTGTTAATTTGATTAAATTAGACAAAGGAGGAAACTGTAAAACATAAGTCTCATATCCTCGGCTACCTAATTCAACGTACTAAAAAATCACGTCATAAAGAAAGGAAACTTTTTCGACAAAGGATCATGACAAAGCGGAAGAAAGGTGAGGACACTAGCACCCATTTTAGGTGAAGGGAAATGCAAATAATTGTGTCTGTTTAGTAGTGAGAACATGGAATGGTCTGTAGACTGTTGGAGAAGAAAGCAACTTTTGATAGAGGATTCTTTGTATTTGTGAATTCAATGAAATCCACTATTGCACAACCGCATATATTTGACAAGTGCCCATAATTGCACTCTAGGGCTTCGCCAGGAGTATCGGTTCGTGGTGGGGATCGAAGTTGTAAACTCGGCTCTAAAAAGAATTATTGTAAGAAATCTTGATTAAAGGCTATCTGAGAACCAGCACCACTCACTCGACTCTGCATCATTCTCTTTAGAGCATTTTTAATGGGATAGTCTGAGTTTTGGGTAGTGTAGAGGAGAGGGATAGAGAAAAGTTAATTATTTTAATTGAATGTTGGTGGAAAGAAGTGTAAGAAAAAAAGAGAGGGAAAAGTAAAAAAGATAATAGAGATAGATAGAAATTTAAAAATAATGATAAAATAATAGTAGTAGAATCTTGGATGAAGGTCCAAATTTAGATTTTACACGGGATACGAGGGAGAAAAAAGTGGTGTAAATGAGAAAAAAGTAATTAAAAAAATAATTAAAAGAAACTTTTAAAAACATGAAGCCATGAAATTTTTTAGTGTCTCCCTCTCTCTCCTTTAGGATTTTGAAGCAAGGCTTGATGCATTTGAGGAAGGGGTATGGGTTGTGGCTTGTGCTGTCAGTATATGATTTGATAGGCCCGAAATTGAGATAAGATCGTTATCTAAACAAGATTGTTAGTTAATTTGGTCTCTTTATATGTATCTATATATATATATATATTTAAGGTTATCCACTTGGCACTAGAAATGGTTGGTTGAAAATTATTCGCTAAGTGAAATACTGATTTCTAATTATTTTGCATGAATTATGAACCCTAATTCCCCCAAGTGGGTACAGTGATCTATCTCATTTTGTTAAGCACTCCATGTGTTCCTTGGGAGTCAACTGTTGTGCCAAACTCTTGAATAGTTTATTATTGATGTCGTTCGAGGAGCCGTGGTGGGTCCACAATTATCAAATTTTCGATTAGATGAAAAGTTGGATCCAGATCGAATATTAGATTTTCTTACTTATTCTTTGGAACAACTAAAGAGTGGATGAGATTAATTGTTCTACATTTATTCCTAATTTGAGCACGAGGATGTTGGGTAACTTTTTAGGAAAAGAGATGAGGTAGGGTCATCCCATTGTAGAATTTAAATCACCATAAGAAATAGGAACATAAACGAATGGTAAGATGATATGTTTAATTGCCTATTCAGAACTCTTTATCTCAAAACAATAATAGTTTTGTTAGATTTAACTTTTAAAATTGTCTTTTATCTCCGCTTATTAGAGAATTTAATTCTCTCAGTGGTGTAAATAGGATCGATCTCATGACTCAACCCGCAAAAGCCCGGGCTCATCTCGACTCACTCTGTTGTGCTTGTGCGGATTGACATTTAAATGGGTCAACTATTCAAATGGGCCGTCATGGGAAGTAATTTGGGCTTGTCTGTCATGGAAAACAGGCGTTTTAACTTCTAAAGACAAATAGCAGTAATTTTCAAATACTTCTCGGATTGTGATATGCATTAATACACGTCATATGGATTTGAAATACACACGACATGTATTAATATATATCACATAAGATAAGAGGTGCTGTTACAGCACCTCTAAAAAGTGACAGCACCTCTAGAAAGTGCTTGAACGTCTTCAAGACAAAGAGACATGTATCCAATTGAAACTCTTTCCATATTTACGCTCAAGTTGTGATAGATGGGTAAAAATAGGTATACTTCTTGAGTTTCTATAAATTACTATTTTGCCAAGAATTTTCAATAATAAATTTATTGTTATCTATCTAGTAAGTGTATTGTTAAAGAAATTAGATTTTTTTCACCCGTGCGTTGTACAGGTAAAGTTATAGTGTATATTTATATCAAAATTGACTTGTGAGTATAGACATTATTTTATAAATATAGTATAATATACTAGTTGTATTGTATAAAATTACGAATTGATATGTAAATTACAATTTACTATGGAATATTTGTAGTAATATGTCTGAATTTATAATTCTGGTCTCCTCCAAACTTATCGTGCAAATCACAAGTCCAACTTATATGAAGTTGTAATAATTAGCAGTCAAATAATTAGAGATGACAATTTGACTCATCGATCTATAAACCCGTGGAGATATGCCTCTAATATGATTGACCCGTCACGCTTAATCGGGACAAAAGAAGGGGTATGAGGCAATATTATCTGACCCGCTGTAGGTCCAAGATGGGTGCGAGTAAGGTTGGACCTTCATCATAAACCTGTGACCCACCAGACATTTTTTATTTTTAATAAATTTATTTCGAAAAATGTGTAAAAATCATTATAGATGGCAATTTGACTAATCGACCATTAAATCCGTGGTAGTTTATTTTTATTCTATTATTATATTATTTTTTTGAAATGATTTTTCTATCGAATTGAAAGAATCATGTTATTATAATAGTTAATATTGGGAACTAAAAAATTTTAAATAAAAGTTTTGTTTTATTCTATATTCATCAATTAATAATGCATTATACATAACATTAATTGAAAAGGAAAAAAATTCATGAGTCCTTTTGTGGGTCATAGTGGTGTCTCAACCTGTTTTATGACCCAACTTGTCTTGACCTGCCATATGAATTTGTAGATTTTGGGAGGGTCTGGGTGACTTCAAGACTCATGAGGCGGGTCTAGAGTATGGCTAACTCACCCTATTGCCATTGCTATAAATAATCATATCACAATCAATTATTTTAACTATAAGTTTAGTCTCTCACTCATGCGTTATAAGAGAAGATTAATTTTCAAAAAAGTTCAATAATAATGAATAATAAAATATTAGATAAATACAATTATCAGATTTCATAGCAAAAATAATAAATATATAGTTTTAATTTAGTGTTTGACGCATTAAATTAATGTTTTATTAATACTTTATTAATAGTTATATATTTATTTACTCAATTAATATTTTACTATATTTCACTTTTAAATCATCTAACTTATTTAATATTATTAGTTAACCGTATAATAATATGTATTGGGAGTTTACATACCTGTATTCACTCGATACCTGTTCAAATAAAAATTTTCATACTCATAAGAAAGTACTATCTCGACGTATCCTTTCTATGAGTAAAATTCAAAACTGATAGTTATAATTAAAATGTTAAATAGGGATATATTTGTAAAGAAATGCAAGTTAAACTTTTTAATATAAAGACGACTATATATGTAGGATATCCTAAAAAGGAAAACAAGATCAGATAATTGCAATTGAGGGATTAATTTTTTTCTTGTGTAGTTCATTTTCTTCTTATGGATTTCTTGTCTCTTTGTTCATAAAATTTTTGTTAAAATTCATTATTATTTTCGTCAAATTAAAATATCGATCAATTAGTATTCAACCCGTACGTTGCACAGAGAGATAAATTCCCAATGTTTCATATAAAAAAATTCATTTTTTTCACTCTTTTGCTGACCTCATCATATGTTGCACAATAATTTGAATTCAATTAATGCCCCAATTGGTTTTCAATTGGTTTTATTTTTCAAGTTTTAAATTTAACTTTGTCTTATTTGGATATTCATACGAGTTTTCAATAATTTATATTAGTTTATTAGTTTTTTATATTTCTTTTTTATTTTAATTTTCTCATTTCTATTTTCCAGTATTTATATATAATTATGAGTTTTTTCAATTTTTTATTAACCGCTATAGATATAAATTTGACGGCGAGTAACTGTTATTATTTCATTTGATTTAATTATTATTGTGACTATTTATTGTTTTTTGCAATTTATTGCAATTGAGAATCCAAATCCAATTGAAAATTGTTGTATTATATATTACTAGATTTCCACCATTGCATTACGCGGTATAATTCTAAAGAAATTTCATACATAAAATATAAAATAATTACGCTTGTCAAGCTTAATGTTATAAAGAAACTGAAAAACACAACTTACATAGAATTAATGTGCATCGTATATTTACAAGTAACATACAATCAATTCTTTATTTTGTTGATATAGTTTTAAATTCTTGTTATTAGTTCATCGATATCTCGATAAAGTAATAATTTTTTTATTAATTCTTATTTTTTATTTTCTTTAAATACAATAAACTTCGATAGCATAATTCTATATTTAATTTTACACCAATACATTTATAAACATACTATACATGCTTCACAACCGTGTGTTTTATGGACATATTATAATGACAACGTAAAATACGATATAATAAGAGAACATAAAATCATGAAATTATACAATCAAACAAAGTAAAATTGAAATTCATTAGGCAAATATGTGATATATCTAACCAAAATATAATAGTAGATAGAATCCCAAAAAAATATTAAGTTAAATGATTAAAAGGAAAAATATAATAATAATAATCTTGAAATCTCGATTGATATATTATCTACTTTCATGTAATTAAAATCCATTAGACAAATATAAGATATGTATAATCAAAATGTAAAATGAAGATAAAGTCTCAAAATAAAAATATTAAATTAAATTGTTAAAAAAAAAGGTATAATAATTAAACCAATAATTTTTTTATTAATTCCTATTTTTTATTTCTTTTAAAGATAATAAAATCCAATAGTATAATTAGGGGTGGGCGGCAGACGGGTCGGGTCAGGTTTGGTCTCAACCCGAACCCGACCCGACCCGACACTGAGTCGGGTTGGCGATTTTGGAACCGAGCCGACTCGACTCGGTTCCATAACCCGAGTCAACTCGGGTTGACTCGGGTCTCGGGTTGGGCCGGCCCAATACTTGCTCAACTTGAATTTCTACCCAGAATTTAACTAATTTATTTTTTTTGGTATATTTCAATGTGATTCAAGCATAAAAAAATTAAAAATCGAGTTTTGTTATTTTTTTAGGCACTTTTCAATGTGATTTAAGTTTAATAAAACTAAACAAAGAACTTCAGTTGAGAGAGAGTTTTTGAGTATTTTGAGTGAAATTGTAAAAGAAAAAACAAACTAATAATAAAGAATGAAAATGTTGTAACCTTAAAACGAAAAAAAAATTTTGGTAAAAAATATATATATATAACCGGGTTGACCGAGTCGGGTTAAGCGGGTTGACCTAGGTTGGACCGAGTCAACCCGAAACCTGACTCGACCCGGTCGGGTCCCCTCTACTCCAAACCCGCGGCCGACCCTATTGCTACAGTAACCTCGACCCGATCTGAACCGTTTCAGGCCGGTAGGGCCGGGTTTGTCGGATTACCGGATCGGATGCCCAGTCCTAAGTATAATATATATTAGTTTTGCACTCGTACGTTCTACGGACACAATATACTTAACACCTGTACGTTTTATAGACATTATACTGACAAAATAAAATACAATAGAATATGATTATATAAAATGATAAAATTACACAATCGAATAAGGTAAAATTAAAATCTATTAGGTAAATATGAGATATATCTAATGAAATTTTAATATATAGATAGAGTATCAAAATAAAAGTATTAAATTAAATTATTAAAAGAAAAAGTATAATAATAAATTAAATTAATATTGAAATTAAGATTGATATATTATCTATTTTTATGTAATTCAAACTAATTAATCAAATGTGAGATATATATAATCAAAATGTAATATGTAGATAGAGTTTCAAAATATAAATATTAAATTAAATGATTCAAAGGAAAAACATAACAATAAGAAAAAGTATAATAAATGAACCTATAATTTTTTTATTAATTCTTACTTTTTATTTCCTTTACCAGCAATAAAAACCGATAGTATAATCCATATTAGTTTTACACTTGTGCATTTACAGATTACTACGTTTAACTTTTATGCGTTTCATGGACATATTATAATAAGAAAGTAAAATATAATATATTAAGAGAACATATAAAATTATACAATTGGATATAGTAAAATTGATTAAAATGTAATATGTAGATAGAATTTTAAAATAAAAATATTAAATATAAAACGTAGATACAGTTCTAAAATAAAAATATTAAATTAATATATATATATATATAGTTTCAAAATAAAAATATTAAATTAATTAATTAAAAGGAAAAATATAACAATAAAGAAAAGTATAAAAATAATAAAATAATGACATCATCAATTATTTTTTTAAAAGAGTCAAACAATGAGTATGAAAATCATTTTTAATTGAGCCCACAATCAAATTGAGTCAATAAACTGTTGATTAATATATATATATAGTATGTAATTATACAATTGAGAATCTAAATTCAATTGAAAACTGTTATATTATATATTATATTATATGATTTGAATGTTTTTCAATTGTACTTTCTCATCGCGCAAGTTGATTTTCATCCATATTTTGTGATTCTTACTATATACTAGCTACATACCTGTACAATGTATGAGCATAAATTATTGTGAAAATAAATAATACTAGAACATTATAACTTCACCAAAAACAAAAAGAGTAATTAACAACATAATGCAAATATCCTTCCCAAAAAAAATAAAGTAAATAAAATCATTTTTGAGTTCAAATTAATATAAATTGTAATTTTTTTTAAACACGACATTTTTTTAGACTTAACAAAAATTAATTTTTCAACTCCTATAACTTTAAGAATCGATACCAACTATTTTAACTCAATATTTGATATTTGAAAAATCTTAAATAAATATTTCCGCAATAATAAAAATGGTACCTACTAGCGAGTCCCCCAGTCCTTCTCGAGGGTACGTCCTAGACTTTTCTAGGTTGGTCTCCTCACGTAGTTGAACGTCCGGCGATTGCTTCCGATCGCCGGCCTTTTGATTTCTTGGTTATTGGCCTTCACTCTTTATCTTCATCTATCCATATGGGGGCCCAAGTTACACTCGGATGCCTATGCGGAACCACGACTCCTGCTGTCACCGCCCTCTACTTCAATCGGCTGATGACGACTCGCGGACATCTGGCGCCGTGCTACGACCGAACACCAGGCAACAGCGTCGGCGCGGCATACCTCTCCTAGTGCTCTGGTGTGCAGTGGTTTCGGCTGTGGTGGAGGAGAACGCGTCCCTGACCCGATTTGGTTTCCATCCTGCAGATCTGGAGCACCACCACCACGTTTTTGCTAAGGGACATGGGTGTTTAATCCTGGAATTAGCCCCTGGAATTGGTGACTCTTGTTGGTCGTCCGGCCCGGCGCGTATGGGTGATAGCAGATCCCCACGGCGTTTCCTTTTGGATCCACTTTCATTTTGTTTGGGGTCTGCCATTTGGTCCTTTTGAATGGGATGCGATTCAGAGCGTGAAAGCGCTTCGATTTGCTGTTGTTTCCGGTCAGGTGCTGAGCAGAGGCCCAGGGACAGCCTTCCAGGGCAGTTCTGGCAGGGTGGTTACAAGCGATGTTGTAGGGAGAGTCATGAAATTATTTGAACCCAATCTGGCAGGCTTAACCTGTGTCGAAGAGGCTACTAATATCGCTATTTTGCTTGGCTCGAACTTTGCTCTTGTATTGATGAAGTTTTTCACTGATTTCAACTGTGGCTCTTGCGACTCTATCCCCTGCACGGGTAATCATGCCGCCCACAAGGTCGAATATTTGTATACTTATGTATACTAAAATGAAATTTCTTTTACTTTCAAAATAAAAATAAAAATAAAAATTGGTACCTACTTGCAAAGGTTTCGTATTCATGCTTAAATAATATCTGTAGCTATTTTCAATTAAGAGTTGTGCTACTTGAACAAAAGTTTATATAAAAATTTTAAAATAAATTAACACATTGTACAATCTTATTTTTTAATACATCACATTATTTTTATATCAATACAAATCACACATGATATATGTCTATTTTATCTAACTTTTTGTCTTTATTTTGTCTAACTATAATTATTCTTCAATTAATTGTGGTGATGATGATAGCTCTGCTTAAGGTTTATGAGTAGACAAAAACGGAAAAAGAACCTAATCTATTAAATTCTTCAGTAAGCTTAATGCACATTTTGTGATCCGTTGAGTTGTGACTGGTTAGAGTATTCTTGTTTTTTGTGATAGTTATTGTGAAAAACGGTGCCGGAGTTTGACTGTATCTTGACGGAGTGAATTGTAACTCACATGGTGTTAGTGTGATTCGTCGGAGACGAGCTGTGACTGGTGGTGCGACGGGTGATTTTGTGACCAACAGTTAAGGTTACAATGTGACCACTTGATTTTCACAAAAAATGTTTACGCACACATAAGGGGAATTTAGGGAAGGTGAGAAAAATAAAGAAAGGATAAGTGTAGTTTAAAAGCTAAATCTATCTCTCGAAACATAAACATCTAATCACTATACCACAATTAATAAAAATGTGAGTGAATCTTAATTTTAAAAATGTTTAAAAAATATTTGTGTTTATCAAGTTAACCAAATATATCAGAAGAATCCCATTACGCTTGTTAGTGTTTTTTTAAATCAAAAAAGGGGGTAAACCAATACTGAAGATTTTATTTTATTTATTTATTTATTTATTGAACCGACCAATACTGAAGATTTGTGTTCCTAGTAATTACTGCATTTGCTAGAAAGTCCTAATATGTTAATTTGTCTTTTTCTTGGGTACAACACAATTCAATACTGGGATTACTCAGTGAAACACACTCTCTAAAGGACATCAATCCTTTAAATATACGGGTACCATTCCCGGACATAGGAATGGCAATGGGGAGGGTATACCTTCCCCTTTTCTGCTCCGTTAAGAAATCTTCCACCTCATACCGCCCCGTACCCGATTGAATCGGGTACATGGTGAGGGAGATTCGGGGCGGGTATAAAAAAAATACTTGTTACTCGCTCCATTAAGAAATAATTAAAAAAATAAGGAAAAAAATGGAATTAAAACTATATGAAAAGTCATCCTAACTATCATGTCAGTTTCATTTTGACATCTGGATTCGGAACAAAATATTTTTTTCAAATAAAAAAATAGACCGGGTATCGGGGGGGCGGGGTGGCCAGAACCCGTCCCCGGGGCAAAAAATTTCGCCACATACCCGCCCCGATACTTAAGGGGCGGGGTACTCATGAGTATCGGGTAATACCCGTCCTATTGCTATTCCTACCCGGACATACTATCATCTTCTATTTACACAGAATTATTTGTTCAATACAAATTCTCCTCCTTCCATACATAAAATCTCTTTTCTTCCTCCAATTACACAAGATTTTACATCAACTGCAGATAGATGCATCTAACAGGAAAGTGAAGCAAATGACGTGAATTTATTTATTTATTTAGATTAAATAGTGTTGATGATGGAACTTCATGGAAGTTGCTGTCCTGCTAGCAATTTCATTTCCGGTCTCTAATGGATGAGTTTCCCATGCACCATTCCTCTGATAAGTGTAATATATTTCAGGAATGTGAGCAACTTTCCAGTAATCACCACCATTCATGTCTGGATTCAATTTCATGATAAATTCTTGGGGCAGGTCGAAAAATTCAACAAGTGTGATGCGGGTAAGGCGCTCAATCCCAGACGGAACAGTTTCAAGATATGGACATCGCTGGATAACTAACTTATCCAGATTTGGCGTCGCTCCCTCCTCAAATATCACCTGTTTCAGATGTACCAAACTGTCAAGATTTAACTTGTTAAGTCTTGGAAACTTGCACGCCCTGAAATGCAGTTCTTCGCCAACATATCCCTCAAGAAGATCAAGGTGGACTAAGTTTGGCAGATCTTGGAGATACTCGAGTGGATCATCTCTTAGCTGACTCCACCTGAAATTAACACTAACCAACTTGTTGAGAGACTTTATCCAATGAGGAACTTTCTCTAGACGCCCCGTCAGATAGAGCCGCTCAAGGATTGCAGGAGGACAAGACATGTGATCCAAGTCTAGGATCTCACTTTCTGCTATTGAAGATATGTGCAATACTTTAAGATTTGGGAGCTTTTCAATTGATGAGCAGAGATCCATTCCATCTTCTCTTCTCAATTTGGTGATGCCTAACTTTCTTAGTGCTTTCATCTTCCGTAGCTCTGTTAAAACACCAGGAGTGGTTGCCTCCATGAAATAGAGAACTTCTAAAGATGTTAGAGCTCCCATTCCGCTTGGTGGCTTGAAAGCAAGTATAGCGTTGAATGGAAGACATGCTGAATTATCTTTACAACGGCGATACACCATTAGATGTCTTAGATTTTCAAGTTCTAAGATCTCTACTGGCACCTCCATAACACAAGTGTTTTTAAGCTCTAATATCTCTAGCATTTGAAGTTTCTTGATTGATCTTGC
Source organism: Nyctanthes arbor-tristis (assembly GCA_963692815.1). NCBI lineage: Eukaryota > Viridiplantae > Streptophyta > Magnoliopsida > Lamiales > Oleaceae > Nyctanthes > Nyctanthes arbor-tristis. The sequence goes on along the minus strand of CAVNYN010244197.1, from coordinate 19,571 downwards.
AAGTGACTTAATTTTTGTATCCTTCAAAGAGAGATATCTCAAAAGGAAGAGCTTGGTGATTACCTCTGGGAATGATTCCACAGGCAATCCTGACAGGTTTAGCACTTTAAGAAACCTACACCTATTAACCAGCTCAAAAATGGACTTTAAGTCAGTTACTCCAAACGCAAATAAAGAACGAAGTTTCATGCCACACCTTTGAGAATTAAAGTTTGCTCCGGAGCCATGGATTGATAAGCGGCGAGCTTTCTCGATCCCTTCGTCATCATAGGTTGGTTCCTTGACAATCACCAAGAAACTCTGCTCTCTTGATTTTGAGACAAGTATCTCTCTGAGAAATTTGTGGATGCGGAAACTTTTTATGCTTCCATGATCCTTATAACTCAGCACCTGGATCAAGTTTCTGTTGGCAAGCTCATTTAGGTAGCCTTGAGCAATCTTTTTTGGTGTTCTTCCTCCTTTGATTTTCACAAAACCTTCCATTATCCACATCCGAATCAAGCGACTGCTATATATCACACAAGCTTCTGGATAAATGGCTATATATAATAAACAAGATTTTAGATAGTAGGGCAAGTCATTGAAGCTAAGCAAAAAGATCCTTTTCAAACTTGCAAGTACGTCATTGCACTCCAATCCTTGGCCAAGACTCTGATCAAAAGTCACCCATTCTTCGTAGCTTCTCTTTGTTGCCAAAAATCCACCAACAGCACTAATTGCCAGCGGCAACCCTCCGCAACTGTTTAATATTTTGTGAGAAATTTCCATCAGATTTTGAGGACATGAACTCGCTGGAAATGCCTTTTCACAAAACAACATCCAAGAATGCTCTCGATTAAGGGGCTCTAATGTATAGACGTTTCCAATTGTTCCATTAGATCCAATTTTACAGTGATGAGCTACATCAGAATGACGTGTTGTCACAATGACACGACTATTGTATGAGTTGTTAGGCAGTGCATGTCTAATAGCCTCCCAATCTCGGATGTGCCATAAATCATCAAAAACTAGTACATACCTTTTATCTTGCAAAAATTGTTTAATCAATCCCTTTAGTTGATTACTGTTCATAGAGTCCATCCCTTGAGGAAGTTCTTGCTTGGTTCCATCATATAGTTGCCGTATTGTGTCCTTGAGAAGCTCCTCAATCTTGAATGACTGAGACACAGTTTTCCAAACGCGGCTCTGGAAATGCTTCTTCACTTTGTCATCCTCATAAACTTTACTAACAAGGGTTGTTTTGCCCGAACCTGCCAATCCAGTTACAGAAATTGCAATCAATCTTATGTCACCATCCACGAGCTGTCTGATCAACTTGTTTTTGTGGCTCTCTATACCCACAAGTTGAGCTTCTTCTGCCAAAACGGCATCACCTCTAGTATCATCTGTAAGGTCAGTCCTTACGCTTCCATCCTTTGAATTGGCGCCTTCCTCAGGGATAGTGAAATTGGATTGATATCTCTGATTTCCTTCTGCAGTGCTGATGACACGATATCTAATCCTGGTGATTTGAGAAAAGATATCGACTTTCAATCTAAATTTTCTGATCCTACCAATTAAACATTTAAAAACAATACCGATGGAAGTGTTGTCCTGCTGATGAATCCTGGTCAAACCAAGAGCAAATTTATCAAGAACGTCTTCTGTGTCATAAGCAATATCACGAACTTGATTAACCCAAGTTTGAGTCCTGTCGTCACTATCCTCCTTGGCGTCAGCAACTCTCAGGAATGCTGTCATTCGTTCCAACTCAGATGTGATGTTCTCCAGTTCAGTTTGGACTCCTATCACCTCACTCAGCTTTTTCCCTAGTGTTGTAAGCCTATCTAGCACAAATCCAACCGCAACTTCTGCCATTTTACTTCTTTTAAACAAATTTACTTGGTTGGAAGTTATAGCAGCAGAATGATGGTCCTCAGTATTTATAAACTTGATTAATTAGTTCCAAAGAAATTAATGGCATAGATGCAATTAGTTGACGATTCCCTTGCTATCAGCACTTGTATCACATCAAAGAGAGAGCATAATAAAATTAAAGATATATATATTTTAAGCCTTTCTTTTTGACCTTTTTTAAGAATTTGATACCCAAGAAAAGTCATTCAATCAAAAGAAAATAGAGGAAAACTAAGCAGAACTGAAAAAGAAGATCTACTTAAACTTGACACAAATCAAAAGTAGATATATATTAAGCTTGACACACCGAAGGCAACTCAATATTACTA
>CAVNYN010244197.1:0-16974 GCA_963692815.1 Nyctanthes arbor-tristis | reverse complement strand
TACACGACGCTCTTCCGATCTCAGCAGAATGATGGTCCTCAGTATTTATAAACTTGATTAATTAGTTCCAAAGAAATTAATGGCATAGATGCAATTAGTTGACGATTCCCTTGCTATCAGCACTTGTATCACATCAAAGAGAGAGCATAATAAAATTAAAGATATATATATTTTAAGCCTTTCTTTTTGACCTTTTTTAAGAATTTGATACCCAAGAAAAGTCATTCAATCAAAAGAAAATAGAGCTAAGCAGAACTGAAAAAGAAGATCTACTTAAACTTGACACAAATCAAAAGTAGATATATATTAAGCTTGACACACCGAAGGCAACTCAATATTACTATTAAAAACAGCATTAATTAATTCTGATTCCTTGATGCTTGGACTAGAATTGTTTAAAGAATCAATAAGCAGTTTATAAAGTAGCATAAAGAACAAATTCACCTTTTTTGAGTGCGCAAATTGCTAGTTTTATAAATTCCTGGTATCAAATTCCCCTAAAATAATACCTCAATATAACTCAATATATAAACTTTAATCATCCTTGTGTTTAGGTTGTTCATGAAGCTTTTCCGCCCCGGGGGGGGGGGGGTCTACGTGATAGTAGATCTAAAAGAATCTTATTTCAACATGAATCATGTTTGAACTAAGTTAATCTAACAAATTCATTCCGTAAATCAAAAACTTTGAAGAAGAGTCAAAGTTTACACGTGAGTTAAATTTTAGCAGATATATATGGTCTTTAAAATATTAGCTGCTCCGATATCCTCTTTAAAATTATTTTGTATACGATTATGATTAGAATTATTTACTTATGTTTAATTGCAAATTTATGCTTATATAAATTACATTTCAAATACCAGTCGCAAAACTTATAAAGATGGCATACACGTGTCATGTCTAACGTCTAATATAATAATTAAAATAATGTTTTAATAAATACCATGTTTCAAATTTATAAGAATTTAACTTTTTTCCCCTTGCTAATATGTTCCAACATCAAAAGATTAGGAGGATGTATGATGTTGTTTTTTTGGTAATTAATTTTTTGAAAAATGATTTTGTTTAGAAAATGTATGGTTAAAAAGTAATATGGGACTTGTGAAAAATGAATATTTTAAGAATGTGTGTAACAACCCGAGTTCTAGACACTCGAGACGCTACTAAACTTCTTATTCTTTCAAAACACGGAAGTTAAATAGGTATATATAAAATATGTGCGGAAATTTTTTTTTCTTTATCTAAAATAAACATGATATTTCGTAAGAACTCATGTTCAATAATCTCAAATAAAATCATTTTCAAAATATTCAAACTTTGAAATAATAACATTGTTAATAACTATTCAATAACAGAAAATATTAATAATTAAACAATTATTTCTTTTTCTTAATTGTCATCCTCATATGAGTCGCAGCTAGCTTCAGACCTTGAAATGTTTTGAAATAAAAGGCAAGTGTTTCAAAGACTCAGTAGATTTCCGTGCACAATCTTTTAAACATGCAATTCATATTATCCAAGTAAACACATGTACACATGCAATCATGTTCGTGGGCCTATCAAAATGACGAGCTAAGCTTGACTCTTAATTTTACGAAGGGCGGGGCGACAGTGGGGACTAGGAGCAAGAACTTACCAGTGGTCCAGGAAGCAACTGTAGCTAAGAAAAAGTGTTGTGAACCCAGGGATGGTTGCCACCGCCACCCGCCGTCGCCGGCCGCCGCCGGAGAGTGCGTTCCTTCAAGTTTGGCCGAAAACTTATTTAGCATCAGTTGGGTTTTCTTTCCAACACGCAGATGAGGAATTCTGTTGTGTTGCTTACTTTGGGAAAGACGATGGGCCAAAACGAAGGGTTTTTTTGGGAGACTGGGAATAAAACGTCCATTCTTTTTTGAAACTTGTGTAAATAGTAAAGACTATCTTCTTTTATTCAGTCTGGCTATAGAAACAGATCGAGCTCTGAGTTTACAGCCAGACCACCAATTACAGTGGGCCACGTGTATTTTAAAATACACATGGCCCCCTATAATTGGTAGTCAGGCTCCAAACTCGGAGCCCAATATATTTTTATAGAAAATTTATCTTTTATTTGTATTTTGTATTGAAACTTGTGCAAAGACTTCTTCTTTTTATGGGTTTTTTCACCTTTTGTCCCTATTCTTTTCACTTTTATACAATTTTGTCCTTATTCTTTTTTTCTCCCCTCCCAGATCCCCAACCTTTAGTGAAATCTCCACATTTGTCTCTTCTCACATTTTTCGTCCAAACTTCCATTAAATTCAAGGGCAATATAGGTAATTCAACTAAAAAAAATAGGGTTAATTTCACTTTACGTCCCCGACCTTTTGACTTTTATATGATTTTATCTTCATTCTTTATTTCTTCTCACCGCATTAGTCCCCAACCTTCATTAAAATCTCCCTTTACCTCCCCTCAACTCGTTTGCTTCCATCATCTCCGCTGTAGAAATTGATTATACGATGTTGTTTCTTTTTTTAATAATTGAATATGAAATTTTTTCTTGATTACACAAAATGATATGGGAAATTTTGGTCGAAAGATTGAAGAAAGACTGCGATTTCTTGATCGAAAGGGAAAATTTGGTCGAAGGGTTGCATTTATTGCTACGGTAGTTTCAAATTCACTATTAATTGCTATGAACAGAGAGATGTTCTAACGACAAACCCAAGATCTTCTGTGGTGCCTTCCTCTAATGCAGGCATAGGATTTCCACCCACGAATGAGCCATAAGAAGTGTTGTTGGTTCATCTAGTGATTGTACCTTGACAACTAATTTTTTCCGATAGCGTTTATTTAAAGTCTTATTTTCATTGTAAGGGTTGATTTTGTCGGTTATGTTGTTAGTTGTGACCAACAGTTGGACTTTTTTTCAGGGTGCTCATTTTGTTGACGAATAATTGATGGGACAAAAAAGCACAAAATGAACCCCCAAAAAAAAATCCAACCGTCGGCCACAACTAACAGCAGAACCAACAAAATCAACACTCACAGTGACAATCAGATATTAAATAAACGCTATTGAAAAAAATTATTCATCAAGGCACAATCACCAGATGAACCAGCAGCACTTCCTATAGTTCATTCGTGGGTAGAAATCATTTGCCTGCACTAGAGGAAGGCACTATAGAGGATCTTAGGTTTGTCGTTAAAACACCTCCTTGTTCAGAGTAATTAATAGTGAATTTGAAACTATCGTAGTAATAAATGCAACCCTTCGACCAAATTTTCCTTTTCAATTAAGAAATCATCGTCTTTCTTCAATCTTTCGACTAAAATTTCCCATATTATTTTGTGTAATTAAGAAAAAACATCGTATTCACTTATTAAAAACAGAAACAACATCGTATAATCAATTTCTACAGCGGAGATGATGGAAGCAAACGAGTTGAGGGGAGGTAAGGGGAGATTTTAATAAAGGTTGGGGACTAATGAAGTGAGAAGAAATAAAAAATGAGGATAAAATCGTATAAAAGTCAAAAGGTCAGGGACGTAAAGTGAAATTAGCCCTATCTTTTTTAGTTGAATCGAGTATATTTTGTTTCTTCTGAATGGGTGTTGCTGACTCTGGTTAATGGATGAAGGGATGGTGGTGAATAGATAATGGAGAAGGCAGTGGTGGTGATGGGTTGACGTTGAAGGCTGTGCTCAGCTCGGAGGTTCTAGAAGATGACAACAGTGGCTGCCTTGTGCGTGTGTATGTATATGTGTGTAATGGTATGTGTATGTATACCTATAACCAAAGAGGGCCACTGATATTCTCTGTGTATCTGTGTCTTGTATATGTATCTGCAGAAATTGAGTGTAAAATTGGCAGAGTATGAGAGCGTGTGTGAGTGTATGAATGTAATTTTTCTTGTTGTGTGTTGCTGAATTTGGAGGTTGCTGCAAATGTGTTTGGAGAAGATGAATGAATAATGAATTGTGTAACGGCATGGCGCTTGTGTATCCTATATGTACATATGGAGTCTGGGAATGGGAACGTTGCAGATCACAAGGAGATTATGGGAGATTGAGGGGGAAAGCAGGTTGCAGAAAATCTGAGGGAAATAGGAACGTTGGCAATTGAGAATCACCAGGAGATTGACGGAGGTGTAGAGAAGATCCTGCTTGAGATTTTTCAGGGTATGTTGGTTTATTTTCAGTGGGCAACGGTAGTATAGTCGGATAGATTTGTTATCAGATTCCTTCAACTGGGTCAACGTGGGAATTGAAACAGTCACAGCTAATTTGGGCTTTAAATTGGGCTCAAAATGAAATTGGGCTAGACATAAAAGGGAATACAATTTGGGCTTCGTATGGGTTTGGCTTGTACAAATAAACTTGGACTTAAAATTGCTGGTACTTAAAATTGATTAAGAACTTGGGCTTTGAAATTAAGAATAATAAAAAGATATGAACTTGAAAGAATAAGTCTTGAAATTAAAAATTTTGGACTTTAAAAATAAATTAAAAATCTGAACTTAAAATTGTTTTACAAGACTTTAAGATTCGGGCTGGACTAAGAAATTTTCCTAGATAACAGACTTATTAATTAATTAAACCAGAATCTAATATTCGGAAATAAAATCTAATTAATCATAAACTCGTGTTTCCTTTTAAAAGAAAATAGACGATTGACACGAATTCTTTAAAACTTTTATCGTGACCAAAATCAAAATAACGGACTAGGGTGATAGTGGCATGTTTAAATTCTTTTAAAGCTTTAAATAGAACATTTTCATTTACGAAAATCTGGTCGCTACAGTGTGGTGGAGAATGAATGACGTGAAAAATTTATTCCTGGGGACTCAGTTTCATAAAAGCCCTAGATCATAATTGATATGGAAAGACTTGTGGAGTGAATATAGTGAAGATATATACTCCTCAATTATTAGAAGCTTGTACAGATTAGGGCTATTTATCAAATCTGCTAATTTTTGTAAACTGACGTGTGCATCAAGCATCTTGATTTTTCTGGTATTTCAGTAACTCTTGCAAAGAGTAATAAAGTTTTGATACTAAACAGCTGAAGTCAAAGATATCTACGAATTTTACTTTTATCCAGAACAATAATAATTGCTAAAGAAACGTGCATTTATAGTGATTCATTCTTAATGTGAGAGCTAGACCAAAATGCGGAGCTCGACTAATATATTGACTCCATGCAGAAAAATTTGCACTCTATGGTGACTTCACACATGCTAGTATATTATTCTGAGGGGATTAAAAGGAAGTAAGTTGTTCATATATTTATATTATTCTGTCTTAAATTTGCACTAGTTTATACAAGGACGGATTTACGTATTGTCCAGTGGGTGCAAGACTTTCTTTTTCTTACTTTTTTAGTTTTTTTTTTTTTTTAAATGATAATGTTACATTTATCAATCCAATCAAGATATTTTAATTGTTTTGAGAATAAGCCCAATGACACTAACTCAGTAACTCTCAATCCTAGACAATGTGGTGATTAAAGTTAAATATAAAACCTATTTAATATCTAGCAAGAATCAGCTGAATTTTCAACAGCCCAATTACAATCTCTGCTCCACCAACGCAAGGAACTCTGTTTCCTAATATTTCTTTTCTTGCTATTTATTTATGCCTTTTTATATTCTTATTTTTGCTCATGGCTCTTTTAAATGTAAGTTACTTGATTGATAGCTTAGTTCTATGTGTCGATTGTTGACAAACATGTATTCAAGAAAATTGATAGCAAAGTCATTATATACAATGTTATGAAAGTATAAAACCATAGAGAACAATTGTTAAAAAATGTTTTTAATAATTTCATTATTGTTTATTTTTTAACTGTAATTTTTGTGCTTAAATTCGCACCTACTGAGTTAAAATCCTGACTCCATCTGGACCATCCCTGAGTTTATAGTTTTTCCAGAATTATTATTTTTTTAAATTTAATTTCCAAAATCCAAACTTATTAAATTCTATTAAAGTTAAATGATACTGAATAAGAAAGCGTTAAGATATTGTCCATGTTGCATACGAAGAAAAGTTGGAAAAGAAAATGGAATGTGGTTAAAAGTTTCCTTTGCAAGAATTGGTGCCTCTTATATTTCTCTTGGACGGTTGCTTTCTTCTTAATAGGTATGGTGCCAAGCAATTTCAACATTGATAAACATGAGGAAGACTTGAAGTTTTCCTGGGCGTGCTTTTGGCACATGAAAGTGCACGCATCCGTCTAGCTCTCCAGAAAATTCAAAGGAAAACGAAGATCATTTGGGCCAAATGAAGGAGGAATGAAAGTGGCTGCAGAACACAGTTTTTGTCCAGCCATGGCATGCAATTGCAGTCACTGCGGCAATCATGGTGTGCATCTTTTTGGCTAAGTGGATTTTCAAGGAATTGAACTGAATGTGCAAACATAAGACATAACATTGTAGTGCATAAACAAATATCCTCCACCTTATGCGAATAAGCTCAAATACCAACCTAATTTTGTCTGAATCAATTCATCAAACATGATCAAGGCATGCTTTTTGAGTTCATGGATTTTCATACAATTCACTCGTCATTCCTAAAAAACAGAAAACAAGCATGCACACACTGCAGCAACCACCTAGTCCCTTTCTCCATCCAATTCCCACATAAGTTTGCAAGAAAACATAACGAGAGAAAGTTCAGCGTTTGTTCAATTTGAAAATTCAGCTCTATCCCCTACTTTTCAATTAAACTGAAACTAATTCTAATTTTTTACTACAACCTTCCCCCACAAGAACTGCACCGTATTCACCAGTCCAATAACTTATCAATTCTTCCATCAATTTGAAGCTGAATTTTATGGAAAATGAACCATAGACGAGTTCGTTTACCTTTCAATGAACTCAATGCAGTTGATTCAAGAGCAAGTGATGGAAAAGGACGAAAAATGTAGAGTTGATTATGCCCCCGTGTTGTAGAAAGATGGTTCAGTTGGGAACAACGCTTGTCTTTACTGATGCGTGCCCGGGCCGTTTAAAGGCTTTTGGAACATTATTATGCTACAACGTGTAAGAATGACAACAGGGCGGGTTCAAGGAGGTATGTTTTCCCCCGCCCCGTACCCGTTAAGAGATATGATAAGTTATTTTGATAATAATAGGAATAAATACTTAAATTGCAAAGATTTTTATTTAAATGACACCCAATGTTCAGTTAGTAATTAATATGATCTAAAATACAACAATATAATTGAAAGATTACATTAAGTATAAGGACTCTATGAGCAATAAATGAATGGCCAATAGTTAGCCACATATCTCCTTGAATAGATGGTGATAATTTTGTCAAATTAGGTGACACTTGTTATTCTTGCAATTTGTGGATTTCAAATGCTATTAAAAAACAATTAATTCTAGGGTTAATTTCACATATCGTCCTCAACTTTTGGGGTAAGATTCGCCTGGGTCCCTAACTTCTTTTTAACGCGCTGAGTCCTCAATCTTTCATAAATACGCATAGAAGATCCCTCGTAACGGAATCTATTCAAAATTCCGTTAGATGCTTAAAGCAATTATCTTTATACCCTTATCTTTTAAATTTACAAAAAAAAAAAAATCTAAAATTAAAAAAATATAAAAATAAAAAAGGAAAAAAAAAAACCCGCACCCACCCAACCCTCCAACCAACAACTACTTTGGCTGCCGAAAATGACAGGCCTCCGGAATGCTACCATTTCTAGCAGAGAAAGGAGGGCGGCAGAGAAATGGGAGGAAGTTCAAGTTGTCGGAAATGACAGTGAATGGGGGGAGTGCCATTTCCAACAGCCAAAGTGGGGTGGAGTGGGGTTTTTTTTTTTTTTTTGGCCTTTTTCATTTTTATATTTTTCTAATTTTTAAATTCTTTTTTTTTTAAAATTTAAAGGATAAGAGTATAAAGGTAATTTCCTTAACTATCTAATAAAAATTTAGATGTATTCTGTAAGGAGGGACCTTTTGTGCATATTTATGAAAGGTTGAGGACCCAGCGCCTTAAAAAAAAGTTAGAGATTCAAGTGATTCTAACCCGAAAGATTGGGGACGATATGTGAAATTAACTCTAAATTCTAACACTTAGAAAAAGGCCAAATACTAAACGAAATTCGTCCAAAATTTGAGAAGGCCACATAACAATAATTAAAACTCTCCAAAACACTCTCTTTACACTTAAAATAAAGCATTCTCTATATATATAGAATCTCCACTTAAAAGACACTTTGCTTGAGAAATATCAAAATTTTGAAGGTAATTTTCCAGCTAGAGTTGTTGAAAGAATCTTTGAGATAAAATGTGAGTAATTAACACTTTGATTCCCTTTCAAATATTCGTTGAGTTTTCATAAGACAAATATGCATTTTGATGCACTGTTATGAAAAAAAAGATTGAATTATTGTATTTGTATCACTAGTTGATGCTTTACCCGTCTTGGTTTGCTATGTGGTATTTTCCCGTGCTAGGAGCCGCCTAATGATATCGATGTAGGTAATGAATAGTATGGTGACTTGTCTTTGTGGTCTATGTGGGAATTCAAAGAGGAGTCAATCGGGATTCAATAGTGGATCCACTTGAATTGATATAAATCTTGTGCGCACTACGACTAGTAGTTTAACTGGTGACAGGGCCCTCTTGTGCATCCAAAAGTTTTATCAAATTCATGATTTTCTTGAAATTGTGACTGAAAAGAAGTTTCTTAAATGAAAGGTGAGTTAAAATATTTTGTTACTCACTGAGTACGTTGTACTTACTCTCCTTTCTACAATCTTGTAGGTGAATGAACTCAAAATATATGGAAAAGCAAGCCAATAGTTGGAACATGCCCACGGATGGAAGTAGAATTTTGCATATAGTGAGAACCAATATGTGGAGCTACGAGAATACTCTTGATTAAAAGTATATCTAGGAACAATATTTGAGCTTAATATCTTTTGTATTTATAAGTATATTCACCCCTTTATAGATATATGTGTGTAGCTTATGACATACATACATATATATATATATATATATAAGAGAAGATATAGGTGTAACTTTTTGCTAAGTTAATCAATGAAACACTTATTATCATACCCATTGTGTTCTCTAGAATTTTAACAATCTAAAAGCAAAAAACATTTATTCGTTTTGTACGTTACGTTCTCCCTATTTGTATCAAGGTAAAAATATAAAGTGAACGCTTCTGCCAATAAATATAAGGAATTCAATGAAAATTAGGGTAAAATAGTGAGGGCGTGACAATCTTTGTGGGACGGGTAAGTAATATATATGTGTTTATGACCCTCCCCTTCACTCAGGGGTAGAGCCAAGAATTTATTCGGTCATAATTTTTTTCCCATGTGGTCACAAATACCTATCTCTATATATAGAAAGGAAACTGTTATTCTGGAATCTTTTTCCCACTAAAAAAAATTCTGAAATCTCCTTTTCTATTTTCTTTTCTTCTTTTTTTTTTTTTTTTTTGGGCCAACTTCACGTTTTAATAACTGTATTTTATTTTTTTAAAACCCTAACTGCCCACTACTTTCTAACCTGATCGTGATGTTTATTTTAATTTAGAAAAAAACATTTTTTTTTTATTGAAATGAACAATTATTCTTTCAACACCTTCCATGGACAGTTATCCCAAACTTTCCACCCTTTTTCCCTGTAAGGATTTACAGTAGTTACTTTACATCAATTACTCCACAATCCAGCTGAATGTGGGTAAATGCTCAAGAGTTGAGAAGTAGGTTGTTTTTCTTTCACCGTCGACAGTCGTCCGTTTTATTTTACGCTTGAATTTTCATGTTCTTTCCCTGTCTTTGCCATTCTCCTCCTCTGGGACTGTCTTGAATTTTAAGGTTTGAGACATCCACAAGTTTCAAATTCGTGTAGATTTCTCCAGATTGGCAGCGAGTTCTTGAGTTAAACGGGAAGGCAATGATAATGACGTGTGACTGGAGTTATAGGTCTTCGATTTGGGTACGAAGGCAAAGCTAGATGGTACAAGGGCAAGCTCTACACCTTTGTCGTCATCTTTGCCGGCGATCTTCTTGCAAACTACGTCATGGTTTCTTTACTCATTGTCGAAAAATCTTTGGCCAAATCGATATGTTCACCAATTTATAAGCATTTTAATTAATGGAGTGAATGAGATAACAAATTTCAAAACATCGTAGTTCTTTCTTATTTCTTGTATCGAATAAATATGGGTTTTATCTTTCGCAATGCACCACAATAATGACTTTTAATTTGCCTAGTTATGGATGCTGGAAAACACACACAAACTATCCCAGGGTATAGTTTCCGCTTTGACTAGCTCTGCCCTTGAGGATATGTATGCTAAATGTGGGGATGTAGAATGTGCATAAAAACTGTTTGGTGAAATGCATTTTAGAAATTTGGTTAGTTGGAATGCTATGATAGCTGGGTTTGTACAAAATGGGATGGACGATATTGGGTTGGAGTTATTTATGAGAATGAAGTGTTTGGAGAATTATTTTCCTGACGAATGTACTATCTCAACGGCACTATCAAGTTTGTGAGGATGTTCAAGACTTGGTTTTTGGGTTGCAGATTCATGGTTACGCTATTGTAAGTGGCTTTGATTCAAACTGCTTGAATTCAATTGCTCATATATAATTTTATTGTGGTCAAGTAATCTCTACTGAGAAAGTTTTGAGCGGGGGCTAGAAGGAGATGTTGTTTCAAAGATGATAAAGATTAGAGTTTATGCTAATAATCAAAGATATAATGAGGTATTGAAGCAATTCTGTTTAGATAGAAAATCTACTGAGATTTTCTATTAGGATTATACTATTATTCTGCCTATTTTAACTGCATGCATGAAGCTTTCTTTGCTCAGAGTTGGAAAGCAAGTCCATGGCATTTTTATTACTTTGTTTGGTTCTTATTTTTGTTCTCAATTTTCACTAGAGGATGAAATGATTCTTGGAAGTGCATTTATTGATATGTATAGCAAATGCAACAACATTGATGATGCTCAGAAAGTTTTTGGGCAATAGATGCCTGAACGACATGTTTCTCATTGGAACACAATGATTTCTGGATACGTGTACAATAATTTGATTGGAGATGCTAGGAAATTGTTTAACTAGATGCCTGAGAAAAATGTGGTTTCGTGGACTAGCATGATGACAGGGTATGCTCAGAATGGTAGGCCAAAAGAGGTCTTGAACTTGCTACATTACATGTATAATGGTGAAGAAGGTTTTAAAGTAGAAGAAAATTGCTTGACCTTTGTGGTTTGCCTTGAAACCATTAGCTATTTTTCAGAGATAGAGAAGGGAAAGCAAGTACATGCAAAGATTGTTCGTAGATTGATAAGTGCATATACTCACAATGTGGTTGTTGGAATGGCTTTGGTGGATATGTACTCGAAATCAGGTAATATGAAATTATGCTCAAACAGTTTTCAACGTGATGGTTGAGAAAAACACCGTAGCATGGACTTCTATCGTTTTTGTCATAGGGTGAACAAGTGGTGAAGTCAATTGACAATATATAAGTTTGAATATGTTGTATGCATAGGGACAAGTAAGAGTTCAGAGTGGACGATTTGTTTGAATATATGCATACATAGGCCCCTACCTGACTACCCGCACGTCTCAGTTACCAAAGTACTTAGGAAAAGTTTATATAAATTTTAACACAATTGACGTTGATACATTCATTCAAGTCTCAACAGGCTATGTTTGTTGATACATTCATTCAAGTCTCAACATGTTATGTTCTTCTTTTATCCATAGAATCTTTTTAGTAAAAACGACCAAAAAAGCTAGACATTTCGTTGAATTTTCAGCTTATGTTTCTAATGCACTATGTTGCAATGAACAAATTTCTTTTGCTCCTTTTTACCTTCCAAGAATTTGTATTGATTCACAATTTGATGGTTGGACTTATCATTTGTCTCTGAATTCTTGAATATTATGCAGGAGGTATAGTTGTAAGATCAAGTTCTGGAGAAAGTTATATGATTAACAAATTATTAATCAAACTAGCCACTCAAATTCATAGACACAGGTATGTCTGTCTGTTGTGTTGTTTACTTTTTGCGTTCTGTTTATCATTTTCAGTTCTTAATTTCATCATACTGCGCTGTGAAAGGAAAATCTGTTCTAGCATCCTCCATTGGCTAGAAGTGACATATTAATTCATACCTTAACTGACACACCTTTATGACTCTGACTAAGTTTATGGTGCATAGAACTATAATATAAATGAGTTTGGAGAGATTAATAACTCACAAAGATCTGGACAGTAAGGTTGAAGATTGCAATTTAACACCTCTGGCTTCAAAATCAGTGATCTCTCACTCTGTCAGGATTACATCCTTATTAAACCAGTGCACGGCTGTGACTCTGTATGGAAAATTTTAGAAAATCTCAAGTTGCTTTTTTTGGCAAAAGTTACGTGTTAAAACTTTTGGGATCTTTTGAGTTATAATTATTGGTTTTGTTTATCTTTTTCAGAATTTCTGTGTTTATAAATGCAGGAATGTGTTTTAAGCACAATTAGTAGAAACTCTGCAGCTGTGCTTTCTATAGATCGGAAGCTTCAATTGATGAACATTGTTAAAAAGAGAACATCACTGCAAATATTTTTTTGCTCCAAAATCAGTGATTTCCCCCTTGTGTCAGTTATCCTAATATCCTTACTAAACCAATGCATTGGCTAATGGAAGTTGTTTTGGATCCCTAGCGAACCAAAAGTTCAGGAAGAAGAAGAGACTTAATCGGGATGAATTATAATAGTATTGATATATGAGTTATCCCTCTTAGTCCATAGGCTAATACTTTCTCATCATTTCAGAGAGAGACTCTCCAAGTCCCCTTGACAATACATAAACACATGCCGTACTATTATTTCACATATTTATACGTGTGCATGGTCTTTAAATTGGGCTTGCTTGGTTCTTGAACATACAAGACTGTGTGAGGTGTGAAAATGAAGAAAGGGAATTGGGAATTCATGGAAGCAAAGAGAAGAGTTTTATCCCAGTAGATCAATATTGAACTTGCAGCACCAATGCATCATTGACATTAGCAATTCATTCCCGGTGAAAAGTTGGAAATGAAGATTTTCATTTTTCTTCGAAAATTTGGAAGTCACATTGTCAGGATCAAATAATTCAAACATCATTCTTTTTGTTAAATATTTTCGGTTGTTGCCATTCATTGTGTCTGTACCATTGTGTAAATGTTTTACAAGGGGAAAAAAGAGTTATAACCCATATAGATTGACGTGAATGTACAAAGATAATGCTGCTAAAAAGCACGCATAGGCGCAAAGCACGGCCTTCACGCTTCGCTTTTGGCCTAAGCGGTGAAAAAAGCGGTCAACGATTTTCGTTGACCGCCTAGGCACAATTAAGCGCGCCTTAATCGCACCTAGGCGGTTAACGAAAACCGTTGACCGCAATTTTTTTTTCAATATTGAACCCTTAGTCACATTTGGGCCATTTCATAGCTGATGGTCTAAATAACAACATTGGGGCTTTTTTTCTTGTTTAGGCCATTTAATAACTAAAAGTCTAAAACTCAATAATGTTAGGCTTATTAGACATTGTCATTAAACCTAATAACAATAGGAATAATTCACCTTTTGCCTTTTGAAAATACTAAATTATATAATATCTTTTAAAATTATAATGTAGATGTAATATTTATGTTTTTAGATGTGTTTTTCAATTTAATATACATCATTTTAAATATCTAACAGCTTTAAATTGATTAAAAATTAAGAAAAATAGAAAAATGCTTTTTAACGCTTAAGCGCCGCCGAGGCGCGCGCTTAAGCTTGAAAAGCTTTAAGCTTCGGCTAGACACTTTTCCGCGCTTAACACTTTTTAGAACACTGCTAGAGAACAAATTTAATTTAAGCGCTTAAGCTTGAAAAGCTTGAAGCTTCGGCTAGACGCTTTTCTGCACTTCACACTTTTTAGAACACTGCTAGAGAGCAAATTTAATTTAACTTTCTTTACTGATTCCTTAGCATTGCTTTGATGATTCCTTAACAATGAAAAAGTTCGTCGAACTAAAGGTAAGGCTAATGAAAGTCAAGTTGTCCCAATACATAATCAACTAGAAAATTAATTAATTAACATTGTTCTAGAATTTTAGTCAATTGAAATTTTTATAATTCTTTTGTTTCTTTTGTTTTTCATTACTTTATTTGCATTTACTGTCTACATTCTCATAAATTGGTTTTATTTCTATTTTTTATTCTAAAAATTAATTTAGAATTTTTTTAACGGAATTTAATTTAAAATATATTGTAAAATTTTGTAATCAGCTACATGTTCACAAAGCTTTAGTTTTAGTAACATGATACGTTAGACGTGTATGCTATGATGATTAATAATAGTAAGCTTTATATTTTTATATCCTTTAGTTGTGTTATATGTTATGACTATTAATAAAGATCGGAAGAGCACACGTCCTCTTTCATATTAAGCTATTTCTTAAGAAGGAAAAGTGTTCACCCGCGGCAATTCTATATAGCTCTCTAAAGTTACGAATTGTATTGGTTTAAAAATACTTTTATGCGATAAGGATTGCAAGCCAACTAATAAAACCGAAAATGTCGTGTATAAATAAGTTTTTCAAAATTTTGTAATAATGTCTACAAAATATTGATTTATTATATTTACAGTTATTTTTTATTTATTATCTTTTTCCAATGTTGTTTATTTACTCTTGCTACATTATTCTTTATTATTGAAATTTGGCCGTGCAACACAGTTGCACGGGTTGAAAAACTAGTTTTTAAGAAAGAGAAAATGTAAAATAATTTAATAATAAAAATAATATACTTTACAACTATATTTTTAAGGTTTTCATACTCTTAAACTAGTTCACAATAAATTCATTATCAATTTTCAAAAATATCTCGTATTCAATTTTTTGTAATAAATTATTTTGGTATCACATTCTTCTCAAACTTATGATAACTTCATTTTCACTTTTTTTTAACAATCGCAATGTTCGGAACTATTTCTTGAAACTCTAACTCCATGGCTGCCCTGGAACTATTTCAAATTAAAAGACAAAAAGGGAAATCAAACAACTTTCAGAGACATCACTCGGCTTCTTAATCGTCAGCGGTGCAAACTTCAGTGCAGTCAGATTGGATTTTCAAAGCGTCAAGGGAAAGTTGAGTGTGGTCTGTAGACTGCACTCGTCTCATGGACACTGTGCCCCTGCTTTCACTCTTTTTGTGTTAAAAAAAATACTATATATATATATATATATCAAAATAATAATAATAATAAATTAACAACAACAATAAATCTAAATTAATGACTTTTTTCCATTCTCCATCAGTTCTCCACAATTTGGCCTTATTATTCTAATAATTGCAATATATGGCATGACTTCATTACCTTATTCGAACTCTACTATTTAATAAGTTATTTGAGGTTAGATTGCAATGTATTCTTAGTAATTTGACCTCCACCACCATTTTTTTTCACTACTAGTGAAGGCACGTGCTGTGCACGTGCTCTATTTATAGTATTGTTTTTTTTAATATGGATTAATTTTACATGCAAAGTTAATGTGCAGTTTACTGAATTAGATTATTTGTAATAAGTTGGCATGTTTTTTTTTTTTTTTTTTCAGGGGGAGGGGAGAACCAAAGACGTTATTGTCATAGTCAAAAGATAACATTATCTTACAAGCCAAAATAATAGGAGTTAAATTGAATTTCAAATCCATATGCTACGATTTGAAACTCAATTTTAGAACCAGTCTAACGAGATTTTATTTATACACATTACATGATATTTGTGGGTTTCATATGTGAACGCATTCACTATATTTTTTTTACCCACACAAAAGGCATAGAAGACAAAAGATAACCATTGGAAACAGTTAGGCCATCTTCTTTGTTCTTGGAGACTTCAGCAGTGTGTGATTTCTTTTCAGCTTTCTCTTCTATGTTTGTTTCATCAGATGAATCATGATAGAGTGCTCTTTTTACGGGTGGTGAAGAGGTTTCAGTGGTACAACTTTGTATGTTTGCTGGACTTGCATCAGATTCTTTAGTGTCGATCTCATCTTCATTTTCTTGTGGCTCAACAATGAATATTATCTCTGTTTTGAACCCAGAGGTGCAGCTTGCTGTGCCTTTTGTGTTGTCTATTGGGCTGCCTTGGGGTGGTGATGCTTTTATGTAAAAAGTGCAGTCCTCGGTAATTTCCATGCGCATATTCGAATCAAAGAGCTGGGTATCCTATTGTAAACAATACATGGGTTAGGGCGTTTATTTCTTGAAGTTGTACGAGATGAATATAATTTTTTGTGTACATACCGTTGGGTTGTTTCTCATTATATCTTCAGCAGAGCACTGAAAAAACTTTTCAGCAGGTTCACCCATCATTGATGCTTGTATTTTCCCAGTTGAATCCTCTAAGTCAACATCCGTTCTTGCCCTTTTTGGAGTACAGTTAGGATATGTGAGCAATTCATAAGTGATAAATAAACACATAGAGAGTAAGTGTATAATCTTTCTAATAGAAATGTAAGAAAACTGTTTACCTTGCAATTGGTATTGCCTTGGTTGATTTGCAATATCGACAATTAAATACATCACCACCAACATCTGCACTTGATGCCCTGTTACATATGTTGCATGCTAGATACCAAAAGGCTGTTCTTCGAAGTAAGACTCGTGCTTTTGCTTTAATCCAAAAGGTTCTCTTGCTTTTGAGCTACCAGAATTCATGTTTTGTTGATAAGGCAAAGGTTATCACCATACATATATTGAGGGGAGTATTTCTGCAATAGAAAAGTATAAAAGTAGAACTGTATAATGTATTACCATACGTCCAATTTGCTGAAGATCATTTATGCTAGTGTATGGTTCATTAGCAGGCTTTGAAATCTTTGATGGGGTCACCGGGTCATATGGTTTGACTCCAATGATTTTGTTAATGTTCTCCATGTTGGCAGTAACCCTTATGAATATAGAGTGGAAACATATAAATGACTTTAATTATGTTGGC
>CAVNYN010244196.1:0-40432 GCA_963692815.1 Nyctanthes arbor-tristis | reverse complement strand
CTTATAATTAACAAACCAAGATAGTCTAACTGATTATGCCAAATAATATAATTATCATAATATTGAACTTCTAATCCAATATAATAAGTAATGTATCAGAACAGTATAACCAAAATTTTTTAAGCAAGAGACAGCAAATTCTCAACTAAAGACATGTCACAAAGGAGAATATTAATGATAGATAATGGGCTTTATATGTACCATCACTACAGCATGTCATATGGCATGATCCCAAACATATTTTGAGAGTTTTGTTTTTATAGACACGTGTGCTCTTCCGATCTGCAATTAATTGAAAATATTTAATAAACAGTTATGCTAAATCATTTTGAGTGTGGATATGAGCAACTAAATGTTCAACATTAATTCCGATTGCTACGCAATAATCATCGAATGCTTGAAATCAAAACTCACCATCATCATCAAGGCAAACTCTCTTGATTACAGGAATTGGGCTTTTTAGTTTTGTTCTATGAGCAAGTTGACGAGTTTACGCTGCATTTCAAGTAGAAAGTAAGTGAACACGAGATCATCTAGTAGAAATATCAATCGATACCATAGCGTAATAAAATGGTCCACATAGTAGGTATATCGGCCCACATACATCTCTATAAATTCTTTCCAATAAAATTAGAGATTTAATATTAACCTTCATAATGTAAGGTTTTAATGACTAACTTGCCTTGCTCACAAGCAGCACATGAAAAACTATTTGCTAAAAAATTCTTTTGTTTCTTTATATAGTTTCCATGTAATTTATCCGACGCATCACAATTGCTCATATATATATATATATATACTCAAACTTATCATGCCAATGTATAAAGTTCTTTCTGTCAACGAAATTCAGATTCGTTGCATGGCTTGTCTCAATTACTTTTGTGAATGTATAATACATTCTATATAGAAGTGCCAACAATTTTTCCTTTGTCTTCTTTCCGCCAGATAAAAAGGAATTTATGTAAAAATGTTATTATCTTTTTGCCTTATCTTAATATATCCATTAGATATATTTAAAAAATCAACAAATTTCTCTTGAATTTGCTAAAGTAAAGTTCATCATAAATATACAATTTACTATTATTTGTTAAAATAATACAAGCTCTTCTAGAGCTTTTGATGATGTTTGATGCGTCTGATATATAGTATATTAAATTATTTTCAGCTAATATTAATTCAGAAAGTACTTTGTCTTGAATAATGGCATGTGTAGTGGTACTATCAACTAGAATAATTTATTATGATTAACCATCAATCATGTTACGAATATTACCTTTTGGATTGGCAAAAAAATCATAAACATCAAAGTGAATCATTACTTGACCTCATAATCAAGAAAATTAGTCTCCAGTTTCTCTTTTTTGTTGATTGAGTAATAATTAGAGATCCAAAAAGTATTTTTACGTACAACGGGTAGGTGTTCAATCGCTTTCATACTCCATTTTAGATGAGCTATAACTATAGGATGCTTCATCAACTGTTAGAGTTTTGTTTATGAGGTTCTCCATGTCTTCACACATAGTTCACGATGAGATGTTACATTTGCTTTAGGCAATACAATAAAATCAGTGAGGCGTAACTTATGATTTTTCATATATCATATAGATCCATGATGGTAATATACTTAACTTTGAAGTTATCGTGGAGATGATAACGAATGAAACTAAGTGCTTTTAAGCTATCTTTAGATGTGTTTCCTTCTTTTATTGTCTTACTCAAGCCACTTGAGATCCGATGTACTATAGCATCAATGGCCCATGAAAAATAATTCTTCCCGATATGTCAGTGTAGCTAACTAAAATTTGATGATATTGGCTATTTTGTGTAAGTTTATCATATGTAAAGTTATAAATTCAATGTTAATAGGACATTAATATTTATACTCTCTTTCAGGGAGTATTGCTTCACATATCACCAATATCTATAACCATAAAGACACATGCTACTTCAAGAGCACAGTAAATTATAGTTTTGGAATTAATTTATGTTATTACAACTTCAGAAGCAATACATCAATATTCTTCAGGAATATTGAATTACCAAATAAATTATATCACTAGATTCAATATAAATTACTCTTTAGGAGCATGTAACATTCTTCAGAATATTATAATTAGTCGTGCTAATTTTAGAGCAATAACTTATTTAATCTAACTAAAGTAATTAACTGAAAGTAAATAATTCAACAACAAATAAATAATGCATATAATGAAAAATAAAATGAATAGTACAAAATATTCTTCAGGAATATTTGTTTATTATGTTTTTCTTCAAGAAAGCACAATCTAAATTTCATATATCATTCTCTTAAAAAACACACTATATTCAATTAGAATCTGATGAAATCATGTTGTATTTGTCAGGAATCGCAACGTATTAATTTTAATAATCTTCAAGATTATTTAGAATTGCATAATCATGTTTTCTTTAGGAGTTACGACAAATTTTATATCATTTTTCTAAAGTCAATTAAGTTCCTCTGGAATATGAGATGTAATTAGTAATTCTTTAGAAACCACAAGAATAGTATTTAGATTACAATAATCTTCGAGATTATTGATGAAACTTTAAAAATCGTGTTTCTTCTAGAAACAATGATAAATATAAATCGATTAAGTGATTTATTTATTAACAAATAGTATTTATATCATAATAATCTTTAAAAGTGCTAACACAATTATTTAACTGTCATTCTTCAAAAAAGTAAAATAAATATATGCGCTACGAATAAACGAATTACGTAATATGTCATAAACATTCTAAAACCAATTAATGATAATATAATAATGATAAATAACAATAAAAAGAATGATTCTTCAAGATCAAAAAAATATATTCTCCCAGAATAATTATTGTGGTTTCTTCTAGAAATCACAATCAATAATAAATTTCATAATTTTGTCGAGAGAAGTTGTGATTACTCGAGAACACAATGAAACATTCTATATCAATAATATCCAAAAATATATATAAAGATAGAATTTATGTCTCTTCAAGAAATCATAATTATTTACATAATTAGGGCCAGTTATATTCTTCTGGAATATTTAATTAGATATTATTTTAATTGTTCAAGAATCCTTATCATGCAATCAAAATAATCTTCAAGATTATTATTGATATAATTGAAGAGTAAATCCACACCAACACTATATTAATTGTAACGTATGAGAATGAGTCACTTGTAAATCTAATATTACGTCCAATAAAAAAAAATCAATTACAACACATGGATGTATAGTAGTATATCATATCGTTTCTAGAACAAGAAGGAATGATAGAAATAATATAAATAGTAGTTGAAATGATATAAATAGTAGTTGTCATATCCACATTCACTACATGATTGACCGCCACAATTATTTCAAGAAAGTGGTCAATCAAGAGATAATTCAAGATCTCCTTTACATGGAGAAACAAAAGAGTAATTATGATATAAATAATTAGATGCTGAAAATTCATTGAAAATTGAATATTAGCAATCCAATGGTAAAATAAATATTGTGATATAATTACATGAATCCCTTCCAATCAAAATTTGAGAATCGCGTATATTACCTGCTATCTCAATACATCAACATTTTTCTTGAAAGATCTATAATAATTACTAATTTTTTCAAATCTTTCCATTAAATTAGCATACCGTTCCATGAACATATCAGAAATAACTCTCCATTAAATAGATAGATTATTTCGTGTATCAAATTAGAATCCATCTCACCATTAAGTTGGATGAATATCCCAATAAGATGATATGTAAACATTAAAAAAAAAATTAAATCGTCTCATATGTTAAGAGGAAAATTCAATCCCTTGACACTCGAATTTTTGAAAGAAAATCATATTAATTATGATTTCATTCATGATTCATCATAAAAAAAAGTAATACAAAATAATTGAAGAACAAGATACTGTATTTTAACGAAAAGGAAAGAATAGAAAAATAAAGAGAAAAGTTGATGAAAAAAACTCATGAATTGTAGTTTTTCATTCACAACACAGGATGTCTATTTATACACGTATAAGTGTTGCTCAGGAAAGACTTGAAGCACAAGTCAAGTAACCTGGAGTGATGGCTAAGGAAAGTAATGTATGGCTAGGGTTTCAGGGGTTTAATAATCATTACTAAATACAAAAATTATTTACAAATAAATTTTATTGTGTCTTAAAATTGAAACGAATTATAACATGGTTTCAATTATAATGTTAAATTTTGAATCGATGGTACGTGGACGTACATATAAATATTTCCCAATTGATTATACAATTCATGTGAAAGATTTCAAACTGATTACGTATGTCAATTTTGTCTAATTCCACACATGGCACAAAATTCAAAATCAAACTCATTATAATGAGTCTGGATCTGTTGTCCCCAAAATAAAACACGTGTAATGATTTTATTGAATGGACAGCAAGCAAGACGGGGTTTGGAGACAGCAGATCCGGACCGCATTATAACACATACATAACAGACCCTAATTGGTGTTATGATCGGTTAACTCGGTTATTAATGCCACTAAGAATGTTAACAATATATAGGAGCTGATTTTAAAAAACAATAATACTACCTCCTCTTATTAATTAGTAATCTCTACTGAAGTATATATGACCTTTACACACACACATATATTACCTTTATACATATATGTGTGTGTATGAAGATGAAAAGCAAATATTTGAAGTCCTTACTGCCCCCTATTTTCCCTTTTACCTCGACAAAGAGAATCAACATCAAATTCTTTTTCAAAAGAATCAATTATAAAAGGTCTAATCTTCTACTCAGCATATGATACCTATGTAGTTAGGGTCAACTAATGCGTCATATCATATCGTCTCAAGTTATCCATCATAAGAGTAAGTTTTGGACTGTCATTGCTGGTCTAAGTAACAATGTTTGACACGTATTCAGTACCATACAAGGTTTTAACATCTTTTTCTTTTTCCTCCAAATCACGTCTAGCCAGCTGTGTCAAGAAAAGAAGATAAGAAGGTGAATACAAATGAAACACAGGTGCACTTCCTCCACAAATTCCAAATATTACGGACAATATAATTTTTAAATTGTGTGGACACAGATGTCCCTAGAAATTTTTAAAATGCATCTCAAAATGGCAAGACATGAGGAACTAAAACAAGTATAAAGTGCAAAGGAAACTCGAAAATGTTGGACACAAAAGTATTGTTCCTTAAATTAATTAATTAAGGATTAAACCTATAAAATGACATATATGTATCGTGATATTGTTGGTATCCAGCAGCAAATGCATTATTATGCTGCGCTTAAAAATATGTATCACTTTACCTAAAATTGTGAGACTAAAGATGGATAATTTGTTTATATATTTGTGAATTAATTCAACATGTACACGGAATGAAGATCGCCTTTTCCCCCTTGAAAGTTGTCACGTAGGTACATCTGGAATTCTTGTAAAGATTCAAATTCATCAAGGATATATTTAAGTTGAAGGTATGATGTTGAAACGAGTCATGAAAACTTAAGCCAATAATATTTAAACATGCGTGTACTATATATTAATCTATATCATTTCTTCAGTGATCATTTTCTGTTCTTTATTATATCAAAAAGACAAGTCCCATACATAATTAATTAGTTGATGTTGTAAAGTGAAGATATCTAGCTAATATTCATCGTGGCATTAATTACATAGTATTAGTTTATTGTCCCATGTTGTTGGATCACGAAGTTGAACAATACAGTCATAATGCCACTAAAATTGTTTAAACAAATACAAGGCATGACGCTGAATGCATGTATAATTTGGTTCTCTTCTTTAAATATGTTGGGTTGTCATACAATACAGCATCTTCTTAACAAGGCATATTGCCATTTAATTTGTTTTTCTTTAAAGTTTCCCATACTTCGACCTTTTTTTCCATTATAATTTTGGTGAGTCACGACAAGCCGAAAATGCGATAAGATAACTTAAGATTTGGCTTCTACAAAATGTGTAGAGAGATTGGAAGTTTGAAAGTGTCAACTAATGTTTGATGAGTTCAAATGCGTAACACGGTATCATTTAAGACTTGCGGTGGAGTAAAGCTGATTGCCTTGATCGGAGCTTGAGGCTCCACACAAGTGCCCTACCATCTTCGAGACTTGTGAAATGTCCTCAGATAAAGCCATTTGTTACTGAAACCTTGACCGACATTCCTTCCGTCCTAATCTTGCGGAGGTAGAGATGAGAATTTATTCTAAGATTAGAATTTTTTTTTCTTGGTATGAACTATCCTAGCTCAAAGCTTAGGGTAGAGTTTTATTCCATCAAACATATAGACATGAGCGGGGGACAAATTAATGTCAATTCTTCTCCAATTAATTTTTTTATCGATCTATTCTTTTGCAAATATAATTATTTGGTCATAAATGATTTGTGATTTAATACTACACATCCAATCAATTAAGCAAGTATATATATATATATATATGTATGTATGTAGAACAAGGGCAAAAAAGAAGATAAGAATTACTGTTTAGTTGAGAAGACCACAATAGCGATACAATAATTAGGACTGACACTACTGGTATAACATTGATTGGCAAGGAGGAGTTTGAGGCTCCACACCCATGAAATGTAATACCCCTACAATCCTCGAGAATCGTGAAATGTCCTTAAATAAGGTATTGATATCTTGATTCCCATCCCTTTCTTCTAGTTAAATCTTGGTGGAGGTAGAGATAAAACAGTAATTCTAAATTCAGATAGTACTCATATCTTTATTATTTGTTATCCTTCGATTCTTTTACTAAGGTACATATTTGGTCATCAGTGATTGTAATTTAACACTACACATCCAAATTAAAGAAACTATGCATTTGTAGTATCCAAGGAAAAAAAATATAAGAACTACTCATTTGATTGGTACTGCTAATTACAACCTCCCAATAATAATCCCTAGTATTTCTTGAAGTTTCTCAAAGAATTAATTACAGTGTGTAGGTACCAATTCTTGCACAACAAGAGAGCTGTTTTCTTGATTCCTCAAGAAATGTGGCATATTCAAGTATCTATCGTGGGACATATATTTAGTACCAGACTGGGGAACCAATAAACTCAGATGGTCCATATGTGTTATCTCTTCCATATATATACGTATTTTTGCTACTAACTTTGAAAAATGCTGATGTTAATCACCGACAAGATGAAATACATAACAACCAAACAAATTAATTATATTGTTCGCAGTTTCATCAAGAAAATAAATTAATTATATCCGACAGCCATAATAATAATTCTAGAAACTGGAATTAGAGGTCCACATATGGGGATATCAGGTCAGATTAAATTATAATTTAAGAAGCAATTTAATAATTAGCTACCAAAATACATGCACTGCAAGTGGTTCCTGCTTTAAAAGCTACATTAATTAATTAATTAATTAATTAATTAATTAATTAATTAAATGTATAGCGTGAGGGAAATTAGGAGGACGAAGGACTGGTAGTGGTAGACATCTTTCAATCAGGCTTGGTGTTCAAAAAGCTTGAACCCAAGTTCAGTATGAAAAGGTTTTTGAAATTCTTGATTGAATTACAACAATATGCGATACTAATTAAAGACTATCAGATATCGAGCATCAAACCATATGTCTTTGTGCACATGAATTACTCAGAGAGATGCTATAAAGATATTGTTACAAAACTTACCCCAGAAAAGAACACTCGTTGGTGTCCGGATGGGCAAACGTACCGGGGCTTGCAATCCATTTTGGTGGTCGACAAGGATGCCTTGCTCCATCTCGAATTATAAGGTCGAGTGGTCATGATGGGGAAGAGGGGCACATGAAGTACTAACTCATCGATGTTAGCAATTAACCGGCCGGCCGGCCAAAGAGGGGCATGCATGAGTTAGCAATGCACGTGCCCTGCTTCTCCATCTTGCTCAACACTCACCTTTTGGACCTGCAGTTCCTTCAGAGAGTTCTCTCCTCGAGTATTTATAGCTGCAATTTACAAGAGGGGCAATAGGAGTAGTATAACAATTGTTTTAATTAGGGTTTTTGGTGGGTGAAGAGGAGGCAGCAGCTCCTCTATATAATTAGTTTGCCTACAATACCCCCTTGAGTTTATGTACAATTCAAGGCAAAGTTTTTTTTCCATTAAATGTAATTATTAGTTGCCAGGGGACCCTATGAATTTTCAACCAAAAAAAGATTGCCATAATTAAACAAAAATATGGACCACTATCAGTCACTATGTGCCAAGGGTTGTTACAATGTTAACTTTTGATCTACCTCAACAAATTTTAGACTACTTTGGATTGGTTTGATTCGGATGTGTGGCAGATTCAAATCAAGGCTAGGCTGTATCGTAGAGTGTGTGTGTGTATATATATATATATATCAATTGTACGATCGAACTTTTTATTTTTGAAGTTGTTGGCCATTACAGTTTTGTTATATATACGTAGAAGAAACAACCACAAGACAAGATCACTTCTTTCAAGTTGCATCTACAATTGTGTATAAGAAATAAACATAAATAAAAAAAAAAATGCAGAATCTTAATATATATAATTTTTTATTTGTGACCAACCAAGATGATGTCTCTTTTAGGCAGCTTCGCCAATCACACTGTAATTTTTAGTGTTGGCTTGTGTTTATTTAAAATTGAATAATTCTATTTGCACAAATAAGTAGACAAAAAGTGTAACAAAATGAAAATGTGACCTAGCTATGTGAATACCATTTTGAGTAAAAGTTAATGTGATGTGTTAAAAAAAAGATTATGATATGTGTCAGTTTTATTTAAGTTTTTGTCTCTCCTTTTATTCAAATAACACAACTCTTTAAAATTAGTTCTCTTGCACTTTAAAAAATATATTTTTTTTGCTATATATAATTAATGTTTAAGTTATCGTCTATATATCTATCATATCAAGTAACTATTACATTTAATTTGTTCTTTAGATCTTGAATATATGAATGGAAAATATCGTCACACTTGTTGGGGTCAGAGAATCAACTTAAATATTTGTCACAAGATAATCTGAACTTGAATTGACTGTACATGCAAGCATGGCAATCGCTAGATTAATAGTTTAAATTGGACTTGTCTACAATGGTGGCTCATTGACGATACTAATTTTACAAATATAAAATAAATAAATAACATGTGAAAGAAATAAAGAGTACGTGATAATCAATCTTATATCAGTCCAGTTTGAAGATGACAAGACTTATGACATCCAAATAAAATCAAACGAATATTGAATTCAATTGATTGTCCACAAGATGCTGGCTATTTTGATTGTACTAGTCTCAACTGAGACTCAGAACATGGTAGTTAAATTTTGAAATACAGTAAAACATTGATCAATAAATGATTATTCAACAAATTATAATAATATGAAAAATAATGAAAAGTTTTAGTCCCGAATAAGACCAGTATACTAATGAAATTAATAATGATATGCTAAATGCATAATAGATAGTAATGATAGTAATATCTTTTGATAGTTTTTTTATGACCCAACAAATATATAAAATTGTAGCCGCTTAATTAAACTCATTCATTAAAGCCTTTTTGCTTTTTCTTTGCACCTAAACCAAATTCAACTTCACTCCCCCCCCCCCCTGTTAATGCACTGCACATACTATAGTAGTTAGACAGATTAATTTTTTTTCATTTTGAACAAAGTAATTATTTAATATTATAATTGTTTGGAGTATATCTTTTTGTAGAAACACTTGTTAAAATTAAATGCAACTATTGTCTAGATCATGATAATCATTAATTGGGGCATTTCATCGGTAATAGATTCAACCACCGAGTCATTTTCACTATCATAGTTTAAAAGATGCTAAATGTACATCCATAACATTTTTATAGCACAAACCAAAAATGGTCTCACGCGATTGACTCTATCATCTTCACCAACTTTCTGCCTACTTACTATTAAATTTTCAATTTCACCGCATTCTATGTTTTTTCCCCTTTATGTATTATGGTAAAGTGATTAAGTATAAAAAGCAGCCACATTTTATGTTCCACCAGAGTTATCTATTATTGTTTTGTTATTTTAATCACTTATTTTTATAAGGTTGTCATTTCAGTCCTTTTCTTATTAGACAAGTAGTAATTAGGATATTTATATTTGCTTTCTATTGTTGCCAGTGTTAGAGGTTGTTGAATGAAAGTATAGAATTGGATTGTGTTCCAATTATTATTCCAAATTCTAAGTATTTGAATATTTCAAATTAATGAGTGTTTGATGCCTTGTTTTCTGGTATTCTTGAGCAAATCAATATAATCTAGATAGTGATCTGTCACGATATGTTTAGGAATCAACGAGACTAGATCATATTTATTTATTTAACGAGACTATGTCGTATCAGTGGTGTTTGACACTAGTCTAGGTGGGATCCAATGCATTAAATGATAATTAAAATTAAACGAATAAATAAATAACTCATTTAATTTAACTTATTATTTAATACGACATTGATATGGTACCAAGTATCAGTGGTGCTAAATAACATTACTCTATTCATTAAGTTTCACGCTAATGCTACATCAATTGGTGTCAAGCCTTGTCTACGCTCAAGAGGATGCCGCTGACCCGACAGATTCGTGGAAATGATATAGTTCAGATCTGTACAAATCGACTTGTTGACAAAAAGAATGGCTGCGTTGCAAACTCAATAGATGGAGTTATTGGAGATGACCAGCAAGCGGCTTAATTAAGGGACAAAATTCTATGGCCTAGGAGAATGATGGAGGAATTCCAGAAGACCCATTATATGTTTCTTTTGTTCCAAGTCAATTCATTAGTATAGTGTTAGAGTTTTATTTTCTTATTTAAGTCGTTGTTTACATTATAAAAAGTGGTAGATTTGATTATTATGAAATTATAAAATTGAGATGTTTCTCAATTATTCCAATTATTCAGTATATTTTGATGAATCAACGAATAGTTAAAGGTCATTACAATTTGATTATTCACAATATCAAAGAATTGTATTCACCCTTCCCCCTGCAATATAAAGTATAATAATTTATAATAATATATTATAAAACTTAAAGTATTCTATAAGTTAATAAATTATTCATTTTATCAATCAATTAACAACTCTAAGATAACAATTCCCGTTCATTCCAACATTATCAATTTATCAAAGTTTTACTGTACTATGTAGTTCTAACAAATTAATCAACATCTTAAGAAACAAGTTCGCCAATGAGAAAAAATTCCACATTCAAAGAAACAATTGAAAAGTAGTTTTCAAAGTATTAATTGGTAAATCACTCGTCAAATCCGCATTTGCTTAATGTTCGATTCAAATCAGCGTAATTTATAAGTTGAAATATGCATTATGTTTGGTAAGAATTTAAAAATGAAGTTGTTTATAAGTATATTTAAAATTTAATTTTGTATAGGTGACGTAATGTAATTGTACCATGTGGAGTTAATAATTAGAATGATGTGAAAACTTACATCACATCAAATAGGTGGCTTAATGGTGTGTTACCGTATGTCTAAAATTTAAAATTTAAATTGGCCGATAAATAGAGGGAGTTTTTAACTGGAATCCAAAAAATTCCACACATTCAAAGAAACAAATGAAAAGTAGGTTCAAGATATCGGTAAATCACTCATCAAATCCACATTTGCTTATTGTTCAATTCAAATGAGCATACTTTATAAGTTGAAATATGATCGCATTGAACAAAAGGAAAATGGACACTATAATTAGTTTAGATTTGATTACGACTGAAAAAGATACATATAGTACGAAATCTTGACAAAGATACATAGCAAGCATTGTTTGAAAAGGCGGAGCTAAATTATGTCTTGTGACTCACGTTTTACACCTCAACATACTTCATGTCTTTAGACTTGAATTTTTGAACTATTTTTACAAGCCGCATGCCTTACTGAGTAAGGCTTACAGGAAAAGTAAACAAGTTTTCAATATTTTGAAAAACTGAAATATTAATAACAGAGAAAGCATGATATATATTTTTTTGAAGGGGGGGGGTGTACAAAGATCATTTATTAATGTCAATGCCTTCAAACTATGATATGTAGTGGGGTTACAAGTCTAAGCAGGTTTCATGTTTAGTCTTAATATTTTTATCAGTGTCTACTTTTATTTATGCCATTGTGGGAGGGAGGGAGATATATATATATATATATATAATCTAATACTTGATGAGTAGACACCCATTTTCTTTACAAGAAGGATTTTGAAAATCTAGTGCAGCCTATAAGAAAACAATAAGATGAGAACTACGTCTAATCTAAGGTAATAAAATATGGTCCATTCTAGAGAAATTGTAATAAAGTTCAAAAAATGAGTTGCAGTGGACAATTATAGCAAACACACCTTTGTTCTTATTAGACTCTTCAAATTTCAAAAGAGTTCCATCTTCCCCTCAATGCTTTAATAATGTCACTCGAGCATCCTTTAATGCTACTACCTTACGAAAATTTAAATTGTGAAAATACAAGAAATTATTTCAGTGTAGCCCATCATCAAGAAATTATTTCAGTGTAGCCCATCATACTTACCTATACTTTCAATATGTTCTCTATTAACGTGTACGAACTAAATTTTTTAAAGAAATATTTGATTAATGAAATTTTTGCAAGTGATTGACAGTGCTCAAACATGATCTTGACACGTGATTTAAAAACTAAACACGTATTTGTAAACCAATTTAGACTTTATTTAGCCAGATATCCAATGACAGAGATGTGAGTGAAATAAAGATAAGTATGATTAAGAATTAATATGGCAGGCAAAAAGGTCCAAGGTACATTTTAGAATGTAATTGCTAATAAAATAACCTAATCAAATTCAGATATGTCATTTTCCAGATTATAGTTTACATCAGAAAATCTAGAAAGGATCCTTGTTGTAAGAAGAATAAGTGATCATATTAATTAGTGGTTAATGGAGTATTACTCCATGGATTAAGGGAAAAAGTAGCAGACAAGCATAGACTTAATTACAATTATCAGTACACATTTCATGATAATGGAATGTCATTTCTAAGTTTTAATTATTAAATTAACTTAGGGGCCCTTAATTTTTAGTGGAATTATGGTTAATTGATGGGATGTAACTAAACCTGTTGGGGGAGATTACTTAATTTATATTTACATTCCCACATAAGGCATTTCTTATTTGCTTAATTACCATATATTCACCTACTAGTCCAAGTGGACAATTGTTGCTTACTGTTGAAGTGACATCACTACGTTTGGCATATACTAACGTGGTAAGGTCACAACAGTGGACATTGAAAATCCTACCCCCTAGATGTTGGTGAACATTCGTGTTATTCAGTTAAAGAAATGTTATAAAACCATCGTATGGTTCCATTAAGGAACCAACCAGATATGGAATAACAAGATAGAGGCATATGTTATTTATCTGCTGAATTGCATCATCAGGATCGTTCCATAATAGAGCCATCCGATGGTTTTATAATATTTCTATACAGACTAGACTACTTATCAGTAATGCCCTTGGTTAGATTTCTTCCCCTTTTTTTTTCCATGGTAGAGTTTAAGTTCAATCTCTATAGACTAAAAAGTTATGCTCAGTAAACTAATGGGTATAGCAAAAGTATTGTCAATTTAGCACAAAGAAGCGTTGCAGTAGTTAGATACACACGTTCTAGATAAATGTTTTAAGTTCAAACCATACACGTCGGTCTTTTCGTTTTTGTCCCCTCCCCTATCTCTCTCTTGTATTTAAAAAATTAAAAAAAAATTCTTAACAAATTGTCTAATTGTAGTTTAGACTTTGCATGGTATTGTTAATAAAATGAAATAAACATTATTTTTTCCAGTTATCCAGCTTCAACATAACAATTTAAATCCCACCTAAAAGAAAGTGGCATAGTCGAGTAGAGAATTATATAATTAATTGTTTGTATTATGCCTCAACTTTACTATTATATACACTATATCTGTTTTATTATTTCTTGAAAGAATACTAGTGGCAAACACCTTTCTTTTAACGTGGAATTAGTTATGCCATCGTCATGATGATGCAATGTTTACCAAATAAGATTAAAACTAAAACCAGTGCTATTTATCTAAACTGAAAAATCGATCTCTAATTTAATTGGTATTTTTACATTAAGAGATCGGTGGATAATTATAAATATATAGAGACATCAATCGATTCAAAATCCAACGAGAAAATGTCAATTAAATTAGAGATTGGTCGAGACAAATAGTATTATTCAAAATGTAATTAGCACTACTCTAAATGCAAATTATTGATAATTACAACTTGACTAATTACTGAATTTGTGGAAATTGTTGGTTGAGATACATTTGACCTTAATCCTCGAGAGTGACAGCCATTTAATGCCAATTTGAGATTAGTGTCTAATCAATAATTAATTTAAAATCATAGGAGAGTAATATCGGTGTCCTGTATTCTTGTCCTCCCGTAAATGTGAGACACATTTTAAATTATTCTCGATGACAACTCAGCACTCAGTTCTTTAAAAATAATAGAAGACAAATTATTATAAATA
Source organism: Nyctanthes arbor-tristis (assembly GCA_963692815.1). NCBI lineage: Eukaryota > Viridiplantae > Streptophyta > Magnoliopsida > Lamiales > Oleaceae > Nyctanthes > Nyctanthes arbor-tristis. The sequence continues at coordinate 25,908 of CAVNYN010244196.1, read as the reverse complement.
GAAAATAATTTTTCTTTTTTATATATCTAGGTAGTAAATCGGGCATTTTTTCTAGTGAAACAGATCGAGCTCCGAACCGGATCGAGTGCATCAGTTGCTAGAGGAGATTTCGTCAATGTTTTTAATTCCCACTTGCATATTTGAGTAAAAATCCACCATTGATTTCCTTTTTATTAGTTTTTTTTTTGTAAAAAATAAGTTTCAATTTGGTTTCCAAATTATAATTTTTGCAATAAGGTGGTGTCAATTATGGCTGTCTTTTTTTTTTTTTATACAAAGGGAATGGAGGGAAGGGGCACATAAGATTTGAACCCAAAAACTCTCCGTAAGGAATTGAGTCTTGAGAGCATCTCCAATGGCTGGGTCTGTTGAAAAAAAAATCATCTAGGTGACATTGAAGAAAAAGATAAATTAGTCTATGTGGCATAAAAAGTCTTCAATTGCCGTCTAGATCTGGACCATGGTCTGGTAGGAATGACAATGAGACTGGTATTACCCGATACCCGATCGGTCCCGAACAGGGCGGGTATTAGTATTGGGGCGGGTACGGGGCGAAAACTTTCACCCTGAAGTCTTATCGGGGCGGGGATGGGTTTTGGCCACCCCGCCCCACCCCGCCCCGATACACGGTCTCTCTTTTTTTGAAAAAAATATTTTATTCCCTTTGAAGTTTCGAATCTAGATGGCAAAGATGAAACTGACATGATACTTAGGATGACTTTTCATATAGTTTTAATTCTATTTTTTCCTCTTTTTTTAGTTATTTCTTAATGAGGCGAGTAACGTGTATTTTTTTTTTTTTGTACTTGCCCCGTATCGGGTACGGGCGCAGGGGATTCCTTAACGGAGAGGGGATGGGGGGAGGCACACCCGCCCCGTACCAACTCCATTGCCATTCCTATGGTCTGGGCACTTGGTAATTAGTATTTTAATTTTTGATTCATTCTCTCTCTTCCTACTTTCTCAATTGTCCACACCGTAGTCTTCTATAATTTTCTCTCTCTGACAGATTGGCATTGTTTCACCCTTAGACAGACCGAACCTATTAGAGATGCTCTTAATGATTAGATCAACTCCTTGATCTCTGCCAACTATGACGGTCTTAGTTGAAAAGTCTTATTGATTGTTTAGTCAGATTTCATTCTGCGAATAACATTTTTCATGCATGCTCAAGACATGCAGAAAAGTGGGGAAACTTTTATTTTCTTCCATCCAATTTTTCTAGTAGAATCTTGATCATGACAAGTACTTCACACTCGAATGAACCAGTCACCTTCAACCGAAGGTGGTCCCCGGCCCCAAAAAAAAACCGGGACCAAAAGTGAGAAGAGTAAGGCAAAATCTAGGATCAAATACTTATCCACTTTGAAACGATTTTGTGAGCTTGTTAGTTAAATATATTGCAAACTTCACTATGAGATCTTTTCAATGTTATCCAGTATGTCGAGTGGCTATGGACTAAAACGGTCTGAAACGATTATGCAAATATCCTGAAACATTTGAAACTTCTCCAGCTATTATTGTTGAAGATGGCCTTAATTTGAGGCAATGGACGTACTACTAAAACATATTGTATTCTTATGGTGTATTTACAAGCTAAAACATTTTTATGGTGTATTTACAATTTACAGACTATATATTTCCAAAAATTACATTTTACATATTGTATTCTTTTTTTTTTTAATTTTAATGGTGGCAAAAATCAACTTCTGTTAAAAAAAAATATTAAAAAACATAAGAAAAAATAACACTAATGTTTACAAAAAATAACAGATTTATTAGGTTTAGGCTCCAAGGACTAACAAACTTGGATAGGCCCATGTATCAGCGTAAACCCTGTACACTCACTCTCTTAAGGCCCAACTAGGAGTGGCGACTAGGCTGGCGGGCCGGCTCGAATTTCACTCAAGCCGCAGCTGAGAGCCCAAACAACCAGACATTTTGGTTGACGGCTCAAACACTCGTCCGGATAAAGGTTCATAAATACTTGTACAGATGTAAATGTGATTCATTACATTTATTCATGTGATGATCATTGATTTAAAAAAGAAAATAAAAAGAAATATCCCCTTCTTATTATACATGAGATTGGTTTTCATCAAAAGTTGTAAGTTTGAAATTACAATGTAAATCATACTTTTTTCCAGTTACAATTGTAATGGTACCAATTACATAAATCTCCCCTTCCATTTTCTTTGAAAAATATGATTTTTTCAAGAAAATGATTTCAGAGAAACTTGGAAAAATAGCCAAAGCCAATTAATTTCCGTATTATTGAAAATCTACATAAGTGGACTCAGCTTTCCGGTAGTGTATATTTTTCACAAGTTTTAATAATGCTACTTTTACTAGTGTGTGTGGTAATAAATATCATTGGGTAATTGGCGCAAAAGAATCTTAACGGTTGAGTTTATTGTGTAAAAAGACTTTATCGTTTTCACTTTGGTAAATTAGACCTCAATCTATCACTGTTCATGTGGAAAAGGGCCCTATCATTTTTATCTTGACAAATTAGACCCTAACATATCACTATTTATGTGGCAAATGACCCTCCGTCTCTTTCGATCGAAACTCTTGTTAGCTCGTGCATATTCTTCCATACCCAGTAACTTGACAATGATATTTATATCTTTTAAAAATTACAATATGTTTTTTCCACATCTTATAATATCATATCTAATTATTATTGTTATTATTTATTATTATAATTATCATCTTTTGATATATTAAAACTCAGTGCTGATTTATCATTAGATATTTAGTCGTATTAGGAAATGATATGACGTGTCAAATAGTCATATTTAACACACAATATAAACATTTGGTGGTATATTTGAGGTTCATCTATGTTAATTTTTATAAATCATGGGGTTCAAATATGAAAATGATATGTTACCAGACGTCTATGTGATGTGTTAGATATGTACTATTTGACATGTCATACCATCTCCTAATACGGCTAAAAATCTAACGGTAAATCAGCACTAAGTTTAATATATCAAAAGATGATAATGATAATAATAAATAACAACAATAATAATTAGATATGCTATTATAAGAGGCGGAAAAAACATATTATAATTTTTAAAAGATATAAATATCATTATCAAGCTATTGGACGTGAAAAAATATACACGAGTTAATGGGAGTTTAAACTGAAAGAGACGGAGGGTCCTTTGCCGCATGAATAGTGATATGTTAGGGTCTAATTTACCAAGACAAAAATAATATGGTCCTTTTCTGCATGAACAGTGATATGTTGAGGTCTAATTTACCAAAGTGAAAACAATAGGGTCCTTTTACACAACAACCTCAAACGTTATTGTGCTTTTGCGCTAATTACCCAAATATCATTCATTAAATTAACTGGACTATTTCACTTGTCTCATTTAATACCACATTAATTATTATGTAAACTAGTTCCGGGTACCACTTTAGACGTTTATAAAATAAATAAAAATGATTAGTTGCCACGGACCCCAAGCAATGGTTAAAAGTTTCAAGTTCACTGCGAAAACAAGCAGTAAATAAAATTCTTGCACGCGCTTCTGGTCTTTGCCTTTTTATCTTCTACTTTTCTGGAACGCTTGACCTTGAAGAATCCTAAAGACTGAAAACTCCAATCCCGGTAATTCAAGAATCCGATCAAAACAGCATGGGGGATCAACAGTTGGCCAAAGGCGCGGAATTTGAGAGAAAAGCTGAGAAAAAGATTAGTGGATGGGGGTTATTTGGTTCTAAGCACGAGGACGCTGCTGATCTCTACCAAAAAGCCGCCAATTCCTATAAACTTGCCAAATCATGTGAGCCTTTTCACTTATTATTTGAATTTTGTTTTCAGCCTTTATTTTTTTTTCTCTTGGGTTTATCCTAACGTGTTTAACTTTATTAAAGAGGGTGCAATTTAACTACTCGCTACGAAATGAGCAAATGGCTTGTTTTAGAATCCCAATTTTGCAATCTGATTGCTTGTTTGAGCCTTGAGGTTTTGGGCTCTGATATTTTGTTAGCTCTGGCACGATTGTTAATCATTTATGTTTGATTGGTATGGGACTTCATAGTAACAGCTTTTGTTAAATATACTGAGTTCCAATTTTTTCTTTGTGCATGATTTTTGGTATAACTGAAATATGAACTGTTTCAGTAGGGAAATGCATTCACGGTTCTATTCTATTTCAACTGTTATTGAGTTCCTTTAAGCATTGAAGAGTATTTGATCATCTAGATTAGTAAACAGAGAATGCTATTACTTGGTTGTTGAGGAACCTCGGGAGCCAGTTTTAGGCTATTAATAAATGTAGGGTAGGGGGCAAATGAACTCATTGAGCAAAGCATTTATCTTTTTCGTATTTTTAGAAGGGTTAAAATGTATTGATGCTTTACCAAGCATGAAACTAGTTGAAATTTTAGTGTTTAGTAGTTATGGGCAACTATTTTTTGTATCTTGGATTACTAATTTAATAATCTGCTCTTTCCCAGGGGACGAAGCTGCACTAGTCAACATTAAATTGGCTCACTGTTATTTGAAGGTTGCTGATTTAGCAATTTTATTAAGATCGGAAGAGCGTCGTGTATTTGAATGTGCAATTGATATTAATAACTCAATTTTTTGCAGTTGGATAGCAAGCATGAAGCAGCGAGTGCTTATGTGGATGCTGCAAATTGCTATAAGAAAACTTCTCCCAAACGTGTGTATGAACATAATTGATTATGATGAATTGTGAATTTTGTACCAGAACGTCGAGAATGCTTGGGAAAATGTTATGTACATAGAAGTTGCCAATGAAATGTATTTCTTTGTTGCAACTTTGCAGAGGCTATAGCATGTTTAGATCAGGCTGTGAATATGTTTCTGGAAATCAGCAGGCTCAACATGGCTGCACGTTATTGCAAGGTAACGTCCACAGACAATCATATTTGTATTTCCGCGTCCTACTTTTGTATGGACAAGCAAGGTCTGGAAATGCCCTTTTCATTTACCATAATTGCATTGGAAACACAATAGAGGGAGGCGAACATGGGATCTCACTTCCAAACTTGCACAGTAATTGAGTAGATAAAATTGCCTCCAATAGAAGAAAGATAATCAAGAAAGACAATTTTTCATATTCTATAAGCTAATATAATGTTAAACATTCAAAGAAAGACAATAATTAATGTCAAGTGTAAGGTTGCTCTGAGTCATTTATTTATGGACTATGGTACTCGTGAATTTTATCATGCAATCTTCTCAACCTCTCTAAATTTCCCTTTAGTTCAGGAATGTTGCACGTATGCTTTGTGTGGAAAGTCTATGAACTTTATTCAGTGGGCTGACGAGTTTAGTGCTTGTTCAGGAAATTGGCGAGTTGCATGAGAAAGAAGAGAACTTTCAACAAGCAAGTTTGTATTTTGAGAAGTCTGCAGACCTTTTTCAGACTGAGGAAGCATCAACATCTGCCAATCAATGCAGGCTGAAAGTCGCAGAATTTTCTGCTCAGTCAGGGAAGTAAGTGATCTCTGATTCTATATACATAGCCCATTTGTTATGGCTTTTGAAAAGCCAAAAGCTACTTTTGGGGCTAAGGAGCTGCTTTTGAGCATTTTTGGATAATATTATTGGAGTGTTTCATTACTGGGATGAGATTTTGGAGGAAGTTGGCTTAGGGTGGCTTCCTTAGCACTGTTTCCTGAAAACTTTGAACTTGATATTATTAATTTTCTTTTATGGATTTATCAAAAAGGGAAATATGTGGTCGTTGTAAAGTTCTACCATCCTTGCACCATTAATCTAGAAATGGTATCTGCAATCAGATTGAGCCAGATGTGGCTTTTTCTACATCATGTTGATATGAATTCATATCTATGGGGGAATAAGAAAGTTCCTTTCGATTTTCAGATATCCTAAGGCCATTGAGATATATGAAGAGGTAGCACGTAGCTCTCTAAATAATAATTTATTGAAGTATGGAGCTCGAGGGTATCTTCTCAATGCGGGAATCTGCCAACTGTGTAAAGGAGATGTTGTTGCAATAACAAATGCACTAGAAAAATACCAGGTTAGACAACACTCTTCTATGCTGTCGTTAAGTTCATCATCTTGTGTTACTGGTAGTTAAAAGTTTCTATTGCTCATGTAGGACTTGGATCCTACTTTCTCAAGGACTAGGGAGTACAAACTCTTAGCTGTGAGTGTTTATTTGATGTTGATCTGATGCATCGAATTTTTCTTTTCACACAGCCTGATGCTTTATTATTGGAGTTTTTATGTTTTTGATGCTGTAAAGTTAGTAACCTCGCTATTGTAATAAGGAACTTGTTTTCTGTTTGTCAGGACTTGGCTGCTGCAGTTGATGAGGAAGATGTTGCAAAATTCACAGCTGCTGTGAAGGAGTTCGATAGCATAACCCGGCTGGTAAATTATTGTTTTATTTCATCTATTTTTTTCTTTTTGGGTCATATGTCCCTCAATAATGATTTTAAACCCAAACATTTTTATTTTGAAGACGAATCAAAATGGTTATATATATTGCAAGATATATGGAGAAATAGGGATTAGGTTTGTAAGAAGTCCAGAAGCGAATTATTTTTACTCATCATTTCATAAAGAGTAATGCTATTTATCACCACTAGTTGATCATCACCATGTGTAGCTGGCATTAAATGATAAGTTCGTTTAAATCAATTACATGTGCTCATGTTTTATTTAACTTATCATTTAATGTCATTTCACCACCACATATGATGACTTTGTGGTTCATGTCGTTTTCCATTCATAAGTGGGGTAATGCTCATTTCCTGGTCTCTTCTAGGATGCTTGGAAGACTACTCTTCTGTTGCAAGTAAAGGAAGCTCTGAAAGATAAAGAACTTGAAGAAGATGATCTGACTTGATAGAAATGCTCAAGTTACCAGAGTTTCTCCCTTTTTCATACAAAAATAACATAATACAAGAAGCCCGTTAATGCTATCATCTTCATTGGTACTATTGTCTTTATTAATATTGGCATGCAGGAAGTTGCGTTCCTGAATTTTTTTTTCCTTTAAATTTTTTTATTATTACTCTTTTTGGTTACCAGTAGAGTTGATGAAGTTCATGAATTTCTTGAGATATGAATAGTAGTTTGAAGATTCTCATTTGAACAAGGTTACAATAAAATATTATGGGTCAGTAATACTAAAATAAACAACACGGGTTGTTTTTGGTTTTATGTATGCTTCTATATAATATGTGAAATTGAAAAGTTGACATGGTGCCAATTTCGTCACTTTAGTCGTCCCATATTGGAATATTCCAACAACCTTATTCTATAAAATTGTTGCTATAATTTGTCTCTTCTTCTACAAACGCTTATGTTTATTTTCTTTTTAAATTTTTGTGGACGACCAATCGTCCAATCCTGAAATTTCACCGAGCTTTTTTAATAATTTATATTTATATTTGGAGAATCAAATTGATTTATGTTTGATTTTGAATTTTTTAAAATAAATCCCTCCTCAAATTCATTTTCAATTATACATTTATCTATTAAAATAATTTTGTATCTAAATTTGTAATTTTTTCTTATTTTCAGTCACACATTCTTCTAATAAATTATTTTTCGACACAATCAATTGTTAAAAGCCTAAATCAAACACCCTTATTCATTTTAGGGTTTTTTTAATCTTTTGTTCCCATTCTTTTCACTTTTATACAATCTTGTCCTCATTCTTTTTTTCCCCTTCTAGATCCCCAACCGTTAGTGAAATCTCTACATTCGTCCCTTTTCACGTTTTCCGTCCAAACTTCTGTTAAATTCAAGGGCAATATAGGTAATTCAATTAAAAAAGATAGGGTTAATTTCACTTTACGTCCCCAACCATTTGACTTTTACACAATTTTATCATCATTCTTTATTTCTTCTGGCCTCATTAACCCCCAACCTTTATTAAAATCTCCCCATTACCTCTCCTCAACTCGTTTGCTTCTGTCATCTCCGCTGTAGAAATTGATTATACGATGTTGTTTCTTTTTTTTTTTAATAAGTGAATACGATGTTTTTTCTTGGTTATACAAAATGATATGGAAATTTTGGTTGAAACATTGAAGAAAGACTGTGATTTCTTGATCAAAAGGGAAAATTTGGTCGAAGGGTTGCCTTTATTGCTACGGTAGTTTCAAATTCATTATTAATTGCTCTGAACAGGGAGGTGTTCTAACGACAAACCCAAAATCCTCTGTGGTGTCTTCCTCTAGTGCAGGCATAGGATTTCCACCCACGAATGAACCATAAGAAATGCTGCTGGTTTATCTAGTGGCACAAAATGAGCCCCCAGAAAAAAAAATCCAACCGTAGGCCACAACTAACAGCATAACCAATAAAATCAACAATCACAGTGACAACCAGATCTTAAATAAACGCTATCGAAAAAATTATTCGTCAAGGCACAATCACCAGATGAACCAGCAGCACGTCCTATGGTTCATGCATGGGTGGAAATCCTATGCCTGCACTAGAGGAAGGTATCACATAGGATCTTAGATTTGTCGTTAGAACACCTCTATGTTCAGAGCAATTAATAGTGAATTTGAAACTACCGTAGTAATAAATGTAACCCTTCGACCAAATTTTCCCTTTCAATCAAAAAAATCACCGTCTTTCTTCAATCTTTCGACTAAAAATTCCCATATCATTTTGTATAACCAAGAAAAAACATCGTATTCACTTATTAAAAAAAAAACAATATCGTATAATCAATTTCTACAGCGGAGATGACGGAAGCAAACGAGTTGAGGGGAGGTAAGGGGATATTTTAATGAAGGTTGGAGACTTATGAAGTAAGAAGAAATAAAGAATGATGATAAAATTGTATAAAAGTTAAAATGTTAGGGAAGTAAAGTGAAATTAACTCTATCTTTTTTAGTTGAATTGCCTATATTGCCCTTGAATTTAACCGCAATTTGGACGGAAAATGTTAGAAGGGACGAATGTGGAGATTTCACTAAAAGTTGGGGATCTAGGAGGGGAGAAAAATAGGATGGGGACAAGATTGTGTAAAAGTAAAAAGAATAGGAACAAAATGTTGAAAAACCCTTCATTTTATCAGTTCCCTTGACATGGGAAAGTGTGATTTTCTTGTGGCATCACGTCACATAATTGAAAAGATACCGCAAGATGCACTTTTACAAAAATTATAACGTGAGATTAGTAGGTTTATGACAACTTTTTAGAGTGCCGTATGACACCCTTATCCTATTTAGATGCATACAGATATTTTGAAGATTTTATTGAAAATGAGATTGTTTTTAAAGAAGTGGAGACGGATAGTTTATTTCTGTCTATAGATTAAAATCAACATTAGAGTTAGACCCTTATCTATGCATTTTGGATACCATTAAACTGTGAAATATAGCCCTTGTAACTTTATTCGTCGTGGGACAAATACAATCATGTCATAGCTGTGTATTATCTAGCTTCAAGGTTCAAAGGTGACTCTACTGCTGATTGTACTTATTTTGTAAACAATGCTAGTTTTGGTGATATGCTTTAAATAAATGAATAAACTTTCCTTTGAAAAAAAAAATATATATATATATATATATTATATATATGTATATTATTATTAATATACATTCATACGTCCATTGTATTATTTAAATGATAATCAGTAATCAATATGCAAAGGGAAAAAGACAAGCAGAATGGGCACTAACAAAGACACCCACCCATGACACCCTCCACCCCGGCTCCTGCCGTCCCAAGCTCCCTCACCGGTCTTCTTTATACTTCTGCTCTCCGATCACTCACTCCACCAAAACACCCGCAAAACACGCACCAACTCTTCTTCAATTCAATGGCATCATCTTCATCTCTAGCATTGAATTCCAAAATTTATTACAATAGGAGAACAGACTCGGCGCCACCGCAGAAAACTCCGTTATCTTCTTCGCAGAATGTTGCCTTAGATCGGAAGACTTAAACCCTTTACGAGGAGGGTTTTAAGTGACGAACTTTATTGCTCTTCCGATCTAAAAGTGAAAGCATCTTCTACTGGTACAATTGAGCCGAAGGTGGTGGATGATCGAACTTCCGTCAGAGAAAAAAGGTAGGCTTCTGAAAGTTGGACTTATTTGCGGTGGACCTTCTGCTGAGCGTGGTATCTCCCTCAACTCCGCTCGATCAGTGCTCAATCACATTCAGGTATTACTAGACCGGTAGTCTGCTTCTAGTAAAATTATAAAATAAGCAATTTTTTTAACAGGGAAAGCTCAAAATAAGTGAAAAATGAATCCTTTTTACCTTTATTATTAACATAACTTAGAGTAAAATAAGTTCCCTTGATGCTCGATTTGGCAGGGGAGTGATTTGCATGTGAGCTGCTACTACATTGATTGCAACCTCAAAGCTTATGCAATATCCTCTGCTCAGGTCTCTATTCATTCCCAAACCCCCCCCCCCCAAAACCTTCCGACTTTCCTTTTTTTTTTTTTTTTGCCCATTTTTCCTAGCTCGTTTCTTTAGTTTATACATGCCGCTGAGGATTATCATGTATTGGCTTGGTAATTGTTTCCGTTTTTTCTCATTGAAATTTGCTAACAGTTTTTCGTTCTAGTTATTCAAATTTCCGAAGAGTGCCTTCAAGCACTGTCTATTTTTGTTGCTATTTCGTCTTGAAATTCTACCTAGTATCTGTTATTGATTTGCATACTGGGTTCAAAATCGTGACACTGCAGAAAGCCAGAAACTATTGACAGAAGGAACTTAAACCATCTATTCAAATACCGGTGGAAGATAATATCAGTTCAGTTTATTATGTTAGAGAATGTCTATCGAGTTTTAAGCATATCATCGGCACCATACATCGCGCACGTTATGGCACCATATGGGCCATGTGGCGTGCATTGGGGCATGCACGCCACATGGGCTATATGGCACCATAGTGTGCCCAATGTATGGTGTTAGATCAAAATTACATCCATTCAGGTTAATGAGACTCTATTTTCTAGTCTCAGTCTTAAGTTTTCAAATTTCAGTCTCTAATCTTGTATTGTTCCATATTCTATCTATCTATAGGTTGTTCCACATGATCACAACCCCTTTAGACAATACATATATATCAAACAACTAAACCACGCATAACACCTGACTTTACATTCTAACATCTGGTTACTGGTTTATGAGACATGTACCAAATACTTGCAAGGACATGATCCTCTGTATCACCAAGTCATGGTATTGTTTCATGAACTGTATGGACTTTTCTGGTCGTACTTAATGGAAGAATTGAATTAGGAAATCTGGAAAAGAACTCTCATCTCTGTACATATTGAAATATGGATGCATCATTTGTTGTTAGAGCACTGCAATAGTGTTATACTGTATGGCTATGTTAGAGCTTCTGGAGAGATCGGAAGAGCACACGTCTGACAAGACTGGAGCTAGCGTTTCTGATTTGGTGTCTGTGGCAAATACTTTCTGTAAACTTCCATTTTGAGTTCCCAGTTAAATCTTTTTGTAGGTCTACTCAAACACTCCAGCAGACTTCGATTTCAAACTTGAAAGGTAAGCTTTTATACCTTGATATTCCATCCATCATGATCAATATTTTCTTTCATTACATTAACTATATTTTCTTTCATTGCATTAACTAATTCCATTTGCAGTCTTGGTCAAGGTTTTACTTCACTATCCGACTTTGTTGAACACCTTGCCACATCCGTGGACATAGTTTTTCCTGTTATACATGGTCGTTTCGGTGAAGATGGTGGCATTCAAGTGAGACTAATATGCAGTGCATAGCTGTCATTAGCATTCTGGTAATTGTTTGAGCTACAGAGCTAATGGTGATTTTATTCTAGCTTTTTACATGATGTTCTCTTCAGGAAATTTTGGAAAAGGCAAACATTCCATTTGTTGGAACCCGGTCCGCTGAATGCCGCAAAGCTTTTGATAAAGTAATTTTATATTTACTTATTCTCATTACTCGTATTTGCTTGTTTGAATCTGCCTATTTCAAGTATCTGAATGTTAGATTCATAAAATGGTTTGTCTAGGAATGCTGTATGCATTGCTGTGTCAACTTTGTTTTTGATATTTGGTTTTTTTAATTAAAAATGCTCGTAAATAGCTCCCCCTCACTAAGACATCTTGATAGTTGTCTTAAATGCAGACAATTTAGTCAACATCATGGAATAATTTATATCAAATATAGTGTAATTTGACGGCTGTAAAACGTGTGATGACTGCATATAAAAGAAATGAAATACACTGTGTAGGCTCTCAAATGGGAAAAGGAGTTATCGCTATGGAGCAGTCAGTTGCATCGGCCTATGCATGTAATATTATCCTGTAACTGATCATCTGATGCTGACATGTGTTTCACTTTGTTATCAGCAGTATGATGCCTCTTTGGAGCTCGACAAACTAGGATTTGTGACCATACCCAGCTTCCTAGTGGAGGTACTTGGATATTGTTATTTGATGTTCAGTTCCTTGCTTGTTTTGCCATCCTCATAAGAACAACTCCCCATCTCTCTCTCTGTCTCTCTCTCACATATATATATAATGAGTGTGTGTCCCTTTTCTGATGGAAAGCTTTGATTTTCCCTTTAGATTCTGATTTCTAGAAATTCCAAATCATTTTAACCTTCATTTCCTTTCCTTCCACGTTTACATATCCAAAATACGATGATTTTAATTTCTGGTGTTTATTTCTGTTTCGTAACCTAATGTGCTTGCTATTGTATTGTTTACTTTCTGCCGTTCGATAAAAAGTAATGTATTTTTCTACCATTAGTGCATGATGTGGTCTTAATCTCCATTTCATGACTTAATGTGTTCCCATTGCATTTGTTTCCTTTCTGCTGTGGTGGAAGTATTTTGCTCCTACTGAGTGCTTTAATTCAAGCTGGGCATTATACTTATATAAGTTAAGTCCTATAGACATGATTTGGGCCTTATTGAGAAGTCTTCAAGTGCTAAGTCTCTGGTTCCTAACTGAAGTGTCAACCATATGGTATCAAATTTAGAGCCGGATTTGAGATTTTTATACCCATGTTGAACTCTAAAATTTGGGCCACCAAATCATAATGACTTAAAACACTACAAATGAAATGGTAAATAAAATGTAATACTAAAATTATTACTATTCTAATCAAATAAGGCCGAATTTTCCATTTCTTCAATTAATAACTGCCCGCCTTACCATGAAAGTATGAAAACAGAATGTAAAGGGGACAAAGCTGAAAAGTGGTGGGGGTTAAATGAATGTTGTAAACACCAACCTGATTGTTGCCTTAGAAAAATTAAAGGATCGAGGGTCAAAGGTTCAAGCTAAATAGATAAAGTTACACATAATATAAACTATTATAACATTCAACATATTTTTACTTTTTTGGGGATTATTTTCTAATCATTGATTCAAAGTAAATTATTAACTTCAATCAAAATTTAAATTATTGATCCTGTATAAAGAGGTCCAGCATTATTTTGATGAAAACGAATTGCAACTTACTGTACTAAGGTAAGTTGAATCTCTTAACGATTAAATAGCAAAATGAGTTTAGCAATTAGCCAATTACCGTTGGATTTGTTGGGTGCAGTGGTTAGTTTGTTTACTTTATCCCAGTGAGGCTAACTAAAAGCATCAACTGTTAAATTGGAAATGTATCTTATTAATTTATACAAATATTTTTAGTCGTCAGGATACTGACTCTTGAACTTGTACTGACGTCCATACCTGATCAAATTACCCACTGTTACTAAAATGTAAATCCAATTCAAATGAATGAAGGTTTGTGATTTAACTAATGTGCATTTTTCTGGCTCAGCTGAGTCCGAACCCTGGATCATTTTCCCTAGGAACAGGAATATTTATGAATTCAATATTTTTTCATAAATATCAATATGCTAACATCTTCCTGAAAAATATGTTTCTTTTCTACACTTTTATTGTACTGTTGATAGTTAGAAAATGGCTTTCAGGGAAGTAAATTGGATGAAACTAAGCTACCAACGTGGTTTACTAGAAATCATCTGGACACTAAACTAGGAAAAGTTGTGGTAATACTTATTTCATGCCCTGAAATTTTGGACTCACTGATGACATCTATATCATTCTAAGCATTCTGAGAGTTTTCATAACAAAAATGGCAGGTAAAGCCAACAAAAGCAGGATCAAGTATTGGAGTTTCAGTTGCTTATGGTGTTTCTGATTCTCTCAGAAAAGTTCATGATCTTATCTCTGAGGTAATTCTTTTCTTCCTCCTTTCCATTAGGTAGAGAACTTTTCTTAATTGTATAGATGGATATACTCTTGCTGCACTGTACTACACTACAGAAACTGCTAAAGTTTTGGAAGGTGCTATTATTATCTGTCACATGTAAAATGAGAACTATCTGGTCTCACTTCTACTAGTATGGATGTTCGGCCAGTTCTAGCTTTTCATCACATGTTATTACAATTAAGGACAAGAAAAAGAAATGGAATGGTATTTAGTGGGACTAGTAGAAGTCTGTCTGGGAAGGACGGTTCAACATTCAATATGTGGCATCCATTTCTAAATCTCCCACTGGGGAAAGCGACTAAGAAGTATGTCTCTTTTTATATGCCTGTGTCATATGACATCTAGTGGGTTATGTGAATGGTTTTCACAGGGAATCGATGATAAAGTCCTCATTGAAATTTTTCTTGAAGGAGGGAGTGAATTTACTGCCATAGTTCTTGATGTGGGTTCTGGTGCTGAATGCCAGCCTGTTGCATTATTGCCAACAGAGGTATACATCTCTTCTCTATAAGTATGCCTTTATACAAAACTAGAGTGTTATTGACTATCCAATTTATACAATGCGAGAATGTTATTGACTATCCAATCTGTTAAAGTCATCTCTTCTCTATAAGTATGCTTTAAAGGTATTAAGTAAATCGATGGCTTTTCATCTTTCTTAGGTCATTGGATCTCTAATTTATTTAAACCCAATTTAGCTGTATAAACCTGGCTCTTCTGCTCAATCACCAGAAGGATGTACCTGAAGGATGCGGCTCTTATAGTTATATGTATGTTAACGATGAATTTCCTCAATACCATAGAAGAGCAACGCGCTCGTGCGCACACACACACATGTCTATGTTGGGATCATTAGAACCTTACAGTAAATTAACAAGTCTACTGCATTAAAATCAATTTTATAACCCTGAAAACTTGGCAGGTTGCTTACCACACTCCACCTCGTTTCCCTGAAGATGTAATTAGAAATATTCATGAGGGAGCTTCTTTGTTATTTCAAAGACTTGAACTCCGTGATTTTGCTAGAATTAATGGTTGGTTTCTGCCCCGTTCTGCTCATAATTCTTATTCTGGAGGCAATAAACTTGGAACATCCGACTCAGGAACAATAATCTTCACTGATATTAACTTGGTAAGAATCACACTGATCTTCTCCGTAGAAATTATATGTGGGTTCTGTTCGCATATAATTGGACGTTTACCTTCTTTTCATTTGTAGATTAGTGGAATGAAGCAGACGAGTTTCTTATTTCAACAAGCTTCAAAGGTAATTAAATATCCCCTCGCCACTCCACTCTGTTGTTCTTAGCAAGGTATTCTTGAATGTTGTGGTGTACTCTAGTGCACTGACTTGCTATGAATGATTTACGAAAGATAATATCTTTGGCATTCTAGGATATTTACTCTGAAGTAGTTCCTACTCAGTCAATTTCTTGAATGCCTCTAAACCGGCAAAAACAAATATGCGGTTTTGTATTGTAGTGACTAGCTTATCGTTTTTCTTTCTCCTTACATGCATAATTTCAATGGAAACAAAGAGAGAAACACAGGATAAATGAATTTCAAGACCACTGTTCCAATATGGAATGGGAGCTCAGAATGAACATTTTTAAATAGAACTCATGTATGTTATATTGTGACAGTAATTGCTTAAAATTTTACTGTTTTTTCAATGAACAAACTTTCCTTGCTTTTCTGCACCATGTCATTTTTGTGAGATTTAATTTTTCAGCATATATTAGAGATTTCTGTGTAAAAGAGGAGCAACCTACCTACAAGATCACATTTTTATAAGCTATATGTTTTTATGATATGTAATACTCGTGTGCTTACATTCATATAAGCACGATTTAGGGGAGGCTATGAATCATATAACATCTCATGGAAACTTAATGTATAGGTTGGATTTTCACATTCTAATATCCTTCGGGCAATAATCAAACGTGATTGCTCGCGGTTTCCAAATCTTCCGGGATACAATGTTGTATCTAGTTCTTTCAGAAGATCAAAATCTTCACAAGTTAATGAAGCCTTTCCTAAACATCAAGATGTGCGGAAGATCTTTGTTATTTTTGGTGGAGATACTTCAGAAAGGCAAGTATCACTCATGAGTGGAACTAACGTCTGGCTGAACCTGAATGCATATGATGATGTAAGTGTTCGCATTATGTGTACTAATCATGTGAGTTGTTTATGAACTGTAATATTTTCTTGGCTGTTGAATCTTACTTATCTTTCAGCAACCTCAAAGTTGGAATCTTATTCCAACTAAATTAATTTAATTAAGAAGTACTAGGAAATTTATTATTATGTTTCCTTATTTAGTTAGGTTTTCCTTATTTCCTTTTCTTTTATTAGGATTGTTTGCAATACTATTTAAAGGGCTTTAGAACCTCGTCTCAAATTCAAGAGAGAATCTATTTCGACTCCTTGAATTCAACTGATGCAAGTTCTCTGTTTCATACTTCATGGTTGGCATTAAATTACCTTCTGATTCACTTTTCAGCCTCATAAGTTGATGTGGAGCTTTTATGATTACAGCTTGATGTAATACCATGTTTGCTTGCCTCTACAAATGGTCCTTCATTCCGTCTAAATTCTGACATGACAGAATCACTAGTGAGCTCCAGGATAGTTTGGTCACTACCGTAAGTATAAATCGTATCATGTTTAACTGCCCAATATTAAGGTCAAACATTCCCATGCTCCCCTCCCTCCTCTCCACTTATTATATTTGTGAAAAATTTTTAGAAATTGCATATATTTTGTGATGTAACATATAAATAGTTTTCCCTGCAGCTTAAATGCATAATCTGATTGTTCTCACATTTTTTGTTATGCCTGTGTTCTTGCACAGTGTTTGCTGTGATATTCATGCACTACTTGCTGGATCTGATTTTTCGTTACTGTATGCCTTTTGGTAATCGAAGGAATAGCAAAGTGTTTAGAACACTTCTCTCAATTGTTAACGCCATGGTCATTTCAAGCTGAGCTGCAGTTTTTTATTCCGTTGTCTGATTGCCATATTCCGTAGTAGCAGTCAGAAATTAAAGTGAATTTTGTGGGCTAGTTAGACCACGCACATTGATTTAATTGCCTATTTAGTGCTTTTTCAATTCACATAGCTAGTAAGCATGGCCAGCTAGGGCATTATCATTTGAGGATTCTTCTATTTAAGTGGAGCAATTCTTCCTGAGATTAAATATCTTTCCTAGAGGTATGATGTCATGTGTCCTATGGATACAGCTCAATGCAGTGAAAATGCAGCCATCTGATGATACTTCGTTATGATGCACTCTATTTTTTTTTTAAATTTAATTTTTCAATGTAATGTTTTTATTTGTACACAGTTATTCGGTTGTCCTTAGACATACTACGGAAGAAGTTCTTGATGCGTGTATTGAAGCAATTGAACCTGCCCGGGCTGCACTGACATCTCACTTGCGGAGCCAAGTAATGGATGATATCATGGAAGGCTTGAGCAAACATGATTGGTTCAGGGGGTTCGACATATCTGATGAATTACCAAAAAGATATACGCTGGACCAGTGGATTAAGCAAGCCAAGGAAGTTGGGGCTACAGTTTTTATTGCAGGTTCTAATATTTCTAATATTTTACAAACTTATCATTTGCTCACTGTTATGTTCAGCCTGAGTTTCAATATTTAATGCTCATGCTGCACTATACCACTAATCATGAGGATATTTGGGGTGCATTTTGGGCCAGAGAAGGAGATGATGCCTAGTCACCAATCCGATCACTTCCAACACCTCACTATGCCCCAAGGCTCCCATAACCTGCAAAATATCCCTTCTGGTTATGAAAATTAGTAGCTTATCTCCTTTTGGATTATAAAGCACAACTGACTACCCCGTTTGTGAACTTGCACAACTGCATTAATGCTTTTGGTGTGAATGGAAATTTAGTTCAAAATTTTGAATGCTAGTATTATGGATATAGTGGTGATTTCGCATGAAGACCTGTAGTATGATTTAGACAAGTTAAAAGGGATAGCATATCGTTGAAATATGCAACGGACTGACCTTCATTTCAAACTGTATGGTATTGATAGACGTCAATGATCATGTGATTATTTGATCACACATGGAAGTTAACCCTGGAATCTTAAGAATCTAATAAATATGGAGAAGTTTGATGAACCTTTTGAAGCCACATATTTTATTTCTGTAAGGAAGAAAGTTGCTTCTTTTTTTGAAATCCCTGCCGCAGCTGCTTGGCTGAATTTCTAAGATTTTGCTTGAATCATTTCTGAAGTATATCAATGTTTAAAAGATGACCTCCAGAACCTCATTTGAATTCTTTCTTGATGGAGGAAAAAGTATAATATTGTTGTATATTATTCATATTTGGACATTTTGGCTTTTACCATGTTCACAAATCATTTCTATTTAAAAACACAATCTGGTCAAACCAATCACATCCTCATATTTGACAGGACCCACTTGTATGACATAAATCTCAACCACTCATTCTCATAAAATCCAATTCTATTTTTAAACAAAAGCACTTTTGTGATCAAAAGATCCTTAAAATTTTAAATGAGTGATAGGGAGTGAACTCTACCAGCATTGGTACTGACCATTTAATATACTGGACAGTGCATGGGGGCATAGGTGAAGATGGCACACTCCAATCTTTGTTGGCGGCTGAAGGAGTCCCATATACTGGTAATAAACTTCTATCTGAATTCTGAACTGGGCAGAAAAATATTATATTCCTTCTACTCTCATTTAAGATATAGCGTCGATCAGCCACTAGTTCTATTTGTAAGTTACTTTGTACTCTAAGTTTTCATGTGCAATTGAAAATTTAAGGCCCTGGTGTCAAGGCTTCCGAGACGTGCATGGATAAAGTGGCAACATCTCTCGCTCTTCAACATGTAGGGTAACTTCTTTAAGCATCTGTTTCAAATATATGATTTCTCTTATTTGCTTTTCCTGCTTCAGTTTAACAAGTATTCTTGTAATTAAATTAGGAGCTAGACAATCATTCGTTTCCAAAAGCAAAGCTTACTGTTTATCTGCTCACCAATTTTGTTGACAACTACAATACAAAAAATAAGGCTTCCTGAAGATAGTTTTAGAAAAATTGTGATGTCTGTCTTCACGAAAAATTTTAAATTCTTAATCTGAATTCAAAAATGTTACATATTATTTCCTTCCATTGAATGCTTTTTCAAAAAACCCTATTAATCTTTATGATGATTAAAATCATCTAGCTAGTGTTGTACAGAATAAATTTTAGAAAGTGTCTGAAGAAAGTTTATCTACATTCGTTGATATCATCAGGCAGAAGACTAGTCTAGGATGGATTTGCTCTTTCATTTGGAAATAATAAATTCTGGTTGGGTTATAGTTTACAATATCGTAAAATTTCACTATTGAAGCTGTCTGAATATCATAGCTTTTTAACACTTCTGATCACTTATTCCAATATGCCCCATGCATATTCTTTAATCCTTAACAAGCTCCAAATGTATTTGATATGTAGCTTGCAGACTATGGAGTCCTTATGATAAATAAAGATGTCAGGAGAAAAGAGGACCTACTAAAAATGCCTCTGCCTGATACTTGGCATGACTTAACATCAAAGCTTCAGTGTCAAACCTTATGTATTAAACCAGCTAGTGATGGTTGCTCGACTGGAGTTGCAAGATTATGGTAGGTTACATCCTCTGTCTCCCGTGCTGTTGGTTATTCTTACTTCGCCGATACTAAGATATCCAATTGTTACTTAATAGCAACCATGTGTAAATATTATTTCTTTGATACAGTTGTTATAATGATCTTTCGGTATACGTCAAAGCACTGGAGAGATCTCTTCCTCGAATTCCTCCTAATAGTTTCTCAAAGGTATTGATGATCCGTATTTCTTTGTTGTTCTCTTTATCACATCTGTAGAAGATGTATTTCTATTATCCAAGCAATTATAAAGGATATCTGAAGTTGAAGAGCAAACAAGAAAGTAAAATGACCACCTTATATTTAAGAAACAAATACCTGGATATGTGCATGTCTAGCTTTCTTGAGATCTCCTAACGTGCTATGGTTTCATGAGAAAAGTTCACATCTGAGAAATTATACTTTTCTTTCTCTTTGATGAATGTTTCCCAAGAATTTTGGCTTACTTTCTGCGCCAGCAGTATTACGAACTTTACTACAATGAAGAAAGCTGCTTTCTGTTAGTCTCAAGCCAAATGTAATTCAAATGTTTCGTTCTTGTACATCAGTTATATTTGTCTGATTGGAGCAATTTTCTGAAACTTTCTCTGTCAGTGTTAGTTTGAACTGAAATTGATGTTTCTTTTTTAAATGCTTCTCAGTATGTTTTCATGTAACTATTTATTTGCAAATAAGTATTTGTGGATCCTCATTCCAATTGTATACTTCATTGCTTTCCTGATAAATTATACAGGCTCATGGAATGATTGAGATGCCTATACCTCCTCCAGAGCTCTTAATCTTCGAACCTTTTGTTGAGAAGGATGAAATAGTTGTTTCATCCCAATCAACTGATGAAAACACACATAAGCTTCTGTGGGAAGGAAGGAGCCGATGGGTAGAAGTAACAGTTGGTGTCATAGGAAACGCGGTTCAATGCATTCACTTACTCCTAGCATTACTGTGAAAGAAACTGGAGATATATTGTCACTTGAGGAGAAATTTCAAGGTATTCTTTCATTTGCCTCAGATATTCTTTCAGGTTCGTCTTTGAATAATCTGGAAGCTTACAATTGCCTGCTGTATGAAAATGTCTTCTATCTAACAAAATAAATATTGGATCAACAGGAGGAACCGGCATCAATTTAACTCCGCCGCCCCTCTCTATTATAAGGTTGTGCCTTATCTTCTTTTAAAATTTATGTTTTTCAATAACTGACAGCTTGTTAATGTGATGTATCGATACTCTGGAAGCAAACTCCATGATCTTTGCAAATTTTTATCACATATAGAGTTTTACAGCTCTAGGATATATTCTCTTCCTTCCCAAATTTCCAAATAAAATGAAAAATATTGCAAAGAATGCTGAATATTAAAGCTTAAGTTCCACTATCTCGTGCTGGTTAAGGAGCAGTTCAAATCATTACTTCTTTTATTATATTATTATATAATGATTCGGTTATTCAAAAAAGTACCAAATATTTTGGCCCAGGGAATCATAAAATTATCAAGCTTCTTGAGGTATTGATATTTATCCTTCCAGTGATTAGAAAGAGAGTGCTTATGTGCTCTTCGACCTTGCTTCATCTAAGATTCTACTGGTATTTCTGCATATTTAGGCCAAAAGTTAGTTGTATAATGAAATAATAACTTCTGTAACTGTGTGCGCCATGCCTATAAAGCGATAGCATTCTGCTGGGTCACGTTTGCATCCATCTCTTTTGCCCTCTATTTTTTCTTCTATAGGCTTACATTACATTCCATAATTTCTGTAGACTTTCAGTTTCCCCTGTAGCATGTAACTCTTTGTGTCATAATGCGATAACGTTCTGCTGGATCATGTTTGCATCCCTTTTTCTTGCCTTCTGTTTTTTCTGCTATAGGCTTACATTCTGTTTCTTAAACTAGCAAGGGTGCCTTGGAGAAATGTAAGCAACGAATTGAACTCATCGCAAACACCCTGCAGTTGGAAGGATTTTCACGTATTGATGCATTTGTTAATGTCGATAGTGATGAGGTATGTCCAGCTAAATTCATATAATCTGTTGCATCATCTTTAGTAGTGAAGCAACATGCAGGGAATGTATGGAACCTTTATTTATTTATTTATTTTTTTTTATTTTTTATTTTTTTTGAGGAGGTGCATATTCTTGGCAACACGGCAAATTCTAGCTTCATGCCTGCTTTATAACATGCGTTAGCTATAGCTAGTGTCCTGCCTGCTTTGATTTTGTTTAAAGGGGAGTACCTTGCAACGTAGTTATACTGTTTGTGATGTCTTCAGCCGACTGTTTAAACTGAATGATATAACGAATATAATATTGTTGTCGAAGAACCATATGCTTAGAACTCGATCCAAAACTTCCGTCAAGTTTCCTTTTGACCAATTTGTCAAGTATTATTGAGTAAAATTTAACTACCAACTGTATTATTGCAGGTACTAATCATTGAGGTGAACACCGTACCTGGGATGACTCCTTCAACTGTCCTGATTCATCAGGTAATTATCTGAATGCTGGTAAATTCTATTTCAGATGCCAGAGGCAGTAGCTCCACATAAATAACATAAGAAAGCAAATTGCAACTTATATTTTGGCATTCTTAGGGATAAATTTTGCCTGATTGTAAAAACCTGTCCCTTTAAACTACAAGTTAATTTCTCAAGAAAGTGTAACATATTTCTATTCTAATCCTCCAAAAAGAGATTTGAGAATCTTCTAACAACCAAATATCATTCTTTCTGTAGGCACTGGAAGAGCAACCTCCCATGTACCCTCAACGCTTCTTCCGCACACTACTTGACCTGGCCTCAGAGAGGTCTGTGTAAATTATTGTTCTAATTATTATATCCTTATCTTCGTTTGGGACATTGTTGCACTTTAACCATTTTGTAAACTTTTTTTTTCAAATAAAAAGGTTTTGTTTGGACAAATTTTATTGCATTCTCTTTTGTTCCATCAACAAATGACTCACACAAGAGAATTCCAAGTCGCTTTTGAGGCTAACTAACTGCACTCAGAGGTCTTGTCTTGATAATCTTCTAGAAGTGCTTTATCATAAATTTTAGGGAAAGTTAGCCTAAGTTGGGTTTCTCTTGAAGTTTTTTCTGTAACAAGCAGAAATTATCGCAAGCAGACCCTTCCTACTAACTATAGAGGGCACAGAATGCCTATGTACCTTGATTTCAAAGTTTCAGTTCAGAAACTGGGAAAAAAAATATGGGGTTTTATGGCTTTGGTTATGGCTTGCTGATAATAGCATCGTTGGCACCAGTAGAGCCATTGTTCTTTGAGGTTTGCCGCATTGTTTGGCCTGCCAAATAATTGATTAATCATCACTAGCCTTCCAGATATTTAGGGCTGTGATTCAATTATCAATTATGGTAATCCACAGTGGATAAGCAATTGATCACAAACTTATAGCTACCAACAAAAGGTGGGATTCATTTAAGCATATATATTGAATAGTCAATTTCTCCATCTCTTCATCTACAGAATGATAAAGCATTACATGTAAAGATTGAGACAGTCTACCTACTAGAGTTAAGAGTCACATCATGTGAGCAATAATAATGTCTTTTATAGGGTAATATTGCTGATATCTTCTGTCATGATTTCTGTATGGTGAAGTCGAATTTGGTTGATATATGATGGTGCACGTGAGCTTGGTCTTCATCATTTATGGATCAACACATCTGTATAGGCCTCTAAACTTGACCTATTTTCTCTTGAAGAGATTTTTATTCCTTGGGTTTGATTTTGCAAAATGAAGAAAGAATCATGTACACAAAATTCAGATGAACGTCTAAAAGAGAACGCATGGATACATTTGTCTGTTTGATAAAATTTTCGTTTGGATTCTGATGAAAATGTCGATGGTTTGTACAGTTAAAAATGATAAGTTTGTAACGGAGCTCTTCAATTCTTTTGTTTTAATCAAACAAAGGCTTCGTTTTCTACCATTGTTCCAAATTAGGTCTCCTGGTAATCCCCTCTTCAATTCAGAGTTTCATTTATTATTATTATTATTATTATATACACACATACACACTATGAATATCAACTTAGTTACATTCTATTGATATTTTTCTCTTAGAAATCTCATCAAACATCTCAAGTTTGTTTTTTTGCCCTTAAAAGCTTCAGCGTGTCAAGTATTACACTTTTCCAATTCAACCCCACCCCAACCACTTTTTTCTTTTGGGCATTTTACTTTACCATGGGTTTGGATTTGGCGACTTGACCAGGAAAACTCACAATAACAAAGTTGAACTCAATAATCCTTATCCAAGATTAATTGCATCTTTGGGCAAAGAAATTGTTTGGTTATCGAAAGTGTCAAGGATAATGTTAAGAAAAATAAAAAAAGAAAAGAGAGCAAAATGAAATCTAACATCATTTCGCGTTGATCTCTGTTACATTTCAGGTACTCTGATTTTAGATGTATTTGCTATTGGGAACGAAGAAATGGACCCAATAACAGGGCAATGATCATTGGAATTGATTGCATTTACTTCCAAGTGTCCAATTAATGTGTCGTAATGGAAAATGACAACTTATATATGAAGACTGCAACAAAAGAAGATGATAGCTAATTAATATTTGAATTCTTCTTCTTCTTCTTCTTCCTTTTTTTTTTTTTTTTTTAAGTCCTCTTTTTCTCTCTTCTCTTCTACATATTTTATGAATTTAACTTTTAATCTTTTACATAAAGTAAGTATTTTGTTAATAGCTAATAATTTTTCAATTCTAAACTGTAGAAGTTACATAACTAACATTAAATTTAAAAAAAAAAAAGGGAGAGAGAACATGAAATATGATCCAAACAAGACGAAGGTATAATGAAGTCTAATCCTAGATTTGTCGTCGTCTTAAATGTGCGTGCTTCTTATCATCTTGATTCGTTCAAACACTTGATCCACCTGTTTACTATAATTAAGTTATGCTATTTGAACAACAGCACATGCAAAAATTCTAACAAAATTGATACATGGTAAAATTCTGTTTTTCAACACATCACTTGACCTTTGCATCAACACTAATCACAAAAGACACATGTCAATTTTGTCACTCTTTTTTTTTATTCTTTTATCCAACTAGAATTATGCTTTTACTATGGCAGTAAAGGTCACTCCCCATTGCTTTATTATTTGTTACTACTTTACAATTTTACTCATATATAATTTGTTTTTACTGATGTTGATTTTTCCCTTAATAATATCATTTAGGCTTAGCAACCACCATTATACTTCAAATCAATACACGTGCTTATTACTAGTAATAAAATGGGAGAAAAGTAACAACATGAGGTTCACATGTAGATACACTTGAATAAACATTGTATGATGCCACCAGGCTCCACCCAAAAGTCCGCCCTCAAATGGCAAGCATCAGCTCCGGCAAGGAGCGTTTTGCGAGGTCTCGAGGGTGGCCCTGCCACAAAGTAGTGGTGGTGGTAGTGGAGCTTAAACACCCCAATGGCCTCAAATCCTTAACTGTTAGCCATGTGTTGAAATATTCTCTAAATTGAGTGATTAGCCCATCTTTAAGTGTCCAAACATGGACCCAATAAACCTGAGCCCCTTCCCACCCCTCCACGATCACACATTCATCATCAATGGCATCTATGCTTCGACGCTCGAATTTGAATGCCGTGGTCGAGCATTTTCCTGTGAGCATTTTCATCATGTAGTGGCAGTTGAGGGCCGTGAAACCACCACTCTAGGTCCGTGGCTACGAGGCCAGCCACAGTGGCGGTGTCGCTGCTAGCTAATCCTTTGTATAGGGCAGTTACAGTGGCCTTGTTCTGGTTCGCCACTGGTGGCGCTGCCACCACCAGAGAATCGACCATCGTGATTTCCATATGTATTTTGTGAGTTGTGAAAATGTTGTCTTGGTGGGTGGTTTCTTGCATCGGATGGCCGAGTGGAAATGCCATTTGCCCATTTATATAAGAAAACTTTAGAGAGGGATGCGACACAAA